>PVKB01004390.1:0-86783 GCA_004027205.1 Ctenodactylus gundi | reverse complement strand
TTAAACAGATACAAGAAAAATTGACATAATCCCATACACCCTGTCAAATCATAGTAGAATAAAATTAGAAATCAACTATGATAAAAAGAATGACACAACTCAAACAAAAGGAGACTAAACAGCACTCTTCTAAGCAAACATTGGTTTACAGAAGAAATCAAGGAAGAAATAAAAAACTTTACAGAAACAAATGACAATAGCAGCACATCACAACAAAAGCTAGGGCACACTATGAAGACAGTGTTAGGAGGGAAATTTATTTCCATAAATGCATACATAAAAAGAACTGAGCAGCTTAAACAAATAATCTAACTTCACAACTCAGGCCCCTAGAAAAACATGAACAAGCCAATCACAAATCTCATAGGAAGAAAGAAATTATAAAGATCAGAGCAGAAATTAATGAATTAGAAGCTAAAAAAAGCAATGCAATAAATAAATAAAATAAAAAGTTGTTTTTTGAAAGATTAACAAGATTGATAAATAACTTGTTAAAATCAGAAAAAAAGAAAAACAAAACCTACATCAATACTGTCAGCAATTAAAAAGGCAAAATTACAGCAGATAGCAAGAAAGCACAAAGGATAATAAATTATTTTGAAAATTTATACTCTAACAAACTTAAAAATCTAAAATAATTTGTTGAGCTCCTACACATCCTAAATATATATTAACAGTCAAAATGAAATGGAAAAAATTAAGCATCTGAATAGACCAATATCCACCAATGAAATCAAGGATGTAATAACAACAACTCCAAACAAGAAGATTCCAGGACCTGATGGACTCCAAGCAGAATTCTATTAAAAAAAAAAAGATTTAGGAATGATTTGCAAAATCCAAATACATGAAACTTTGGGGGAACATTTCAGATCTAAACCACAATAGCCTCTACTGCTAGTAATATAAAGTAGTAATTCTTTATCTTGGGATAAAGATGGACTGTTAGCAATCTGAGGACACTCCTATCATTATGACCTATGATGCTCTACTGTCATTAAATGAAATAAGCCAAGAATAATAATGCATGTATTACAATGCACAGGAAAACTTTGTATCATGAAGAAATATCCAGCTCCAAGGATCAGTAGCCTAAGTTTGAATCACTTTTATGTAAACAACTGTGCCCCAGTGTTCTGGTACCCAATTTAAAATGCAACAGTTACAGGCATAGTACATTAACAAAATTACATGCATTTTCCTTTGTTTTTAATTTCTTAAGCGACTCTTGGGTATATAGCATTTATTTATTTTTCATACAATCTTCTTTCATTTTCTTTCTAGACAGGAAAGTTGAAAAATGTTTTTCAGTTTCAACAGTCTCAGAGTAAAGCTTTGTAATCAATAAAGCTGGGTCTGCTCATAATGAGCAGCACAGTTATCCTCAATGAACATCCATTTCTCCTTTTCTCAAGTGAGGGGGAATCTGTCAATGGAGGCTTCCAAGTGGGTCCATAAAGGCCCCAGCAACATTTTCCAAGTATAGGATGGTCAGGGAAAGGAGGCATCAGGGGCTGTGAAATTCTACTCTGCTTCCTTAGGGGTAACTCGTCTTTATAAAACTTGCACCCATATTTATATTCATTTGGACAACGTGCTCTTCACTAAGAATAACATTTCAAACCCATTGTTTCAAACTACTGTTAGATGTTCACAAATTCTTTTCAAATGTTAAAATAAATTATTAAGTTGTGTAGGAATTTTTTATGCTTTTAATGTTTCACTTCACAATCTTTTGGGAAAACTCTTTACATTTATATTTGTCCCATAACCATAAATGAGGCAATTTTAATTTTTATTGATTTTATGAAAATAAAAGAATATAGGGGCACGGAGGGTATGACTTAGCAGTATTGCATGTATTTAGCATGCCTACGACCCTGTGTTGAATGGTAAAGACACACATACACAAAACAGTTTTTTTCGGTGTTAGATTTTGTCCTGTATATTGCAAAAGATGTGATATTCTTTCTTCTTTTATGAAGCTGACAGAAGTTAGGAATTAAACAATTCTACAAAAAAATCTGATAAAATTGGGCAACCTTTATAAGAATCAAAATGCTTTTCATCAGGCATCTGAAAGAGTTCAGGGTGTTAGGCAGAAAGTTAGACCTGAACAAGCCTGGAGACAGTAAACTGGGTGTACATAAAAGGAGGAAGACTTATTTTTTTCCCTTTACTTTCCAAATAATTAGTTATAGACAAGAGCCACACCAACTAATTGTTTCTAACTCTATTTCAAGACAAAACAACGTTTTCTCAGCATGACAGTAGGTCCAGAGCTCATGCAAAATTCAAATAATGGATGGGGACTCAAAATCCACAAGGTCTTGAAACAAACAGGAAAAATTTCACCTAAAGAGTAAGCAGAGAATCACAGCCAATTTCATTTGAAAAAAAAAAAACAAAAACAAAAAAACAATGACATCAGAGTAAAGAAAAGATATTCCTTGAAAGACTCAGTTAACTATATAAAGTTAACCTGAGAATTTCTTCAGTGCAGTTGCCTTTTTGGTGAGTGGCTACCTTCTCTCTAGAAGGTGTATTCCCTTTCTTTTCGAAAATCTATCATTTTACAATAAACGGTCCCTATACTCAGACTGTATACGTTTTGAGTACATTCATCCATCAAAGGCATGAAGTATGGAGGTGCCACAATCCCACAAGGTGCAGTGCTAGGACCTGGTTTCCTGGTAAGAGCAGGAGGGGAATTCAATTTTGTCATTTACCTTCAGCTTTGTATTTCATAAAATATAGTCTTAAATTTGCCAAACGTTCTATTTTTTTCAAAAAATTGGAAATCATTTTAGTATAAATTTCATTTTTGAAAACGTTACTTTGTAATTTAATCATGGTACACTATGGTACCAACATCCTAACAAGCTTGATTTAATGACTTTTTAATAAGGTTATTTTGGTGAGCCAGTGAATAAAGGACAGAAAGGTTTTTTTTTTTTGCAAAAATCTAAGGAGAAACCAAGGTAAATTTGGTTATTTTCTCTCTTTTTCTGAGATCTTTAAACTTACCTTGCCTTTTGCATTTAGGATTAAATGTTTGCTATGAACAATCGAAGAATTCTGATCTTTCTATTTACTTTTCACAATGAACTGACATACTTTTTTAACAAAATAAAATTCTTCCCCTACACACTTCTCAGTGACCATCAAAACAAGTTTTAGGATTTTGGGCAAAATCTCCATGCTTTGAGGATTAAATTCTATATTAATTTGTATTTCTGTATTCATATTTCTAATTCTGAATCATAGATTTGAATAGCATACACACAAAGGTAACTCTATACATAGGCAATGACTTGCGTTAAATTACCTAGAGTAGGTTATAATATTTTCTACAGAAGAAAAAAATATACAGCTTTAATATTTTAGCTGCATATGAAGTGGTCAAAAAAGGAAAAATAGTTTAATCTATATATCCAGTAACTTTATCCCTATTGGATTGTTTAAAATACCAATTTTGGTGGAAAAAATGCTGATTGATTGCTATGAACTTTTGGCAGCTGTACCCTTTAAAACATGAAATACATTAGCATTGTCTTCTAATATCAATAATTATATTGACTTGATGTTTGTCTTACGAAAAGGTGCTTAATTTATTCACAAAACAGTGAACTCAACAGATTGATATGTGTAGATAAAATGACCTCTATTTTTCTCTTGACTCATAACCAAAGAACTATGTGAGAAATAACTCTCACCATACATAATTAATAAAGGTAGAACTTAATGTTCATTCATGAAATACTTTTGTCCTTTACAAGTTATTAAATATAACAAGCTTCTAGTTAAATTTATCACATCATTACATTTGCTACATGGAAGCTTCTATTTTAAAAAATAATTGTCATGCACTAAGGGAAAATAAAGTGCAAATTTTTAGATTCTATACTTGAGCTGTTACATAAAGCTAAATTATTTGTTGTTATAGATATTAAATAATAGTCCAAAGTGATGGGATTTATTGCATGGGGAGATCATTTTCTGTTCATTTGAGTATTGATTTCAGTTAGTGTAATCTGATGGGAAAAATAGATGGTTTATTTTATCACAAATAGGAACTCTTGTGTCATTACTGTGTTTCAGACACTTCTGTTACTCTTATATGTTGTGCCGAGGAAATAAATCTTATTTTATGACTGTATAAAATCCTGCAAATTTAGTATGCACATGACTTTCAATCTCAGACAAGATTCAGTTTTGAAGGCTTTAGAGTTACTTACAAATACAAAGCATTTTGTCCTAAAACACAGGAATATTTATTTGTTTTCAAATCACACTCAAAAGTTTTGCAGACATATATCAAAACCACAAGCAAAGAATGCAACACACAGGGTCAGAACACAGATTTAGCCTCAACTGTTTTCTGCTCACACTAACTATTGGGTTGTCAGGAAGGTCATGACACAGTTTTGCAACAGATAACACTAGTTCAATTTTGGGAGTACTACGATCAGTCTCATCTATGTTATTGCTATGCTGTTTGACAACTAACAGTTTTAGCTTTAGTTTTAAAAAACTGAGGGACTAGGTTGAGTTTTGGATATTATACAGAAAATTGAAAATGGAAGACCAAACTGCATTTTTAACCATATTGTGCTGTTTGACTTTTGATGAGAACTCAGATTAGAACAGATTTTAACAGATAAGAACAATGGCCAAGCTTGTAAAAAGTGGTGTGTATTTTAAAACTTTATAAGAATCTCAGTGCCAACAAGAGCTCATGAAATTCCATGCTGGTCAATTTGATCTTGACTGCACTCCTTGGCCAGGGAGGCTCATCTCATCAAGGTTGATGGCAACAAAGTAAAGTAATTGATCCAGTCAAATCCACTTTATGCGACAAAAATATTGAGCATCCATCATTCAAACGCTCATGTGGGAGTCCACCTGAGAAGCTGGGATACATAAGCAAGCTCAATATCTGGGTTCCTCATGGACTCAAAGAAGGTCATGTGATAGCAGTACTGATCACTGAAGATGACAAGTGGGCTGTTTACAGTAATGTGCTGTGTAAGCAGTCTTGGCCCTGCCATGAGGATTTGCCTCAAACAACATCAAAAGCAGACACGCATCAGGGGAGGTAGTGCTCTCAGTATGGTGGGCTTTTAAAGTTGTCACGTTTTTCAAGTTTCTACCAAGAAACCAGCAATTAGAATGTGTACCATTGCTGATGAGGCAGTTTGAATGATTAATGATTCCATCATCTAGAAATTCCAGAGCTCCTTAATTGTAGGAAATTGTGTTCTATCCTGACAACACAAGACAACACACAAGTCTGATCACCTGTCAAAAATGGGGCTTGTAGGAGATGAGCTGCCAAACACACAGCAGTCTCACCTACCCTAGCGCCATCAGACTTTGTTCTCCTCAAAACTCTATGCAGTTTAACATTCAATTCAGATGAGGCAATAGATGAATCCTTATTTCAGTTTTTCCCAGATAAAGACAGGTCCTCGTATGAACGAGGGATGTTGAAACTCACTGAGAAATGGTAAAGGGTTATGGAACAAAATGGAAATATATCATTGATTGATCTTTATTCTTTATATAAATAAATGTTCACTGAAAACAGAGAAAAATGCCATGACTTGCCATCAATCCAATACATATTTGTATGTAAGATACATTGTTACTTAGATATCTCTTCTAGGTCTTTTAGGAAATTAAAAACATTGAAATCCTTATCTATGTGTTGTCAACATTACATGCGCATATTTATAAAAAAGAAAAAAACTGAAAGAAGGAAAGCTGCTACTGGAAAACTGAAAGACATTACACACACTATTATGCATAATTTCTACCACTCACCTTTTGAAGCCAATATCACACCCAGCCTTGGTTGCATGATTCAGACCTAAGGGAACACCTAAAGGACATCAAACAATGCTAGAGTCCAGCCGTGGTTTATTCTCATGCTTAATTACAAACAAATGAAAAAATATCAAAATAAGCTATGTATTTAACTTTTAAGAAATATATTAAACAGCTTTATACAGATTATCCTAATTACTAAAATGTGGTTTGTATTGCTTTCTAATCAAAGAGAACTTTGCTTGCTATGAAATTGTTGTTGTTGTTTTTATTTCAACATATTCTAGGAGCTGTAAAAGAACTATGCAGCTGTGCAGAAGAAGACAAAAGGATGCAACTTTTTTCATAAAGAAGCCATGGGGACAGAAGCCATGCAAAGATGGAAGAAGGAACACCTGCTGTCAGTGAGACAGAAAGACAGAAATTCTGAAGGAAGAGCTTGAACCATTTGAGCAGGTATCAATATGTAAACTCACCTTTTATATAACTCTACATTATTATCAAAGTCCCCATTGCACATGATTTTGTTTGTGTATACTATATTTGTGTCTATGTGTGCAGAAAATAAATAGATATGTGTGAGAGAGTATATGAGAGGGGGAGAGAGAGAGAAATAGTTAACAAATTTTACTGCTTTCTAGTTAATGTGAAGTCAAAATCTACTATTTTAAAAAACTGTTTGGGAAACTGAGAAAAAAAAAACATACCTGAAATCTCTACCTACTACCTATCCTCTTATACTACAATTCCAACAATGTTGTGCCCACTTAACACATATTTTTGTGTTTATATAGGAATATGAAGATAAAAAGAACTCAATCTCCTAATTTTGTAAAAATTACTATTGTTCTCAGAACTAGGAAAACCATTCCCTCAGAGGAACACAGAAAAATCTATTGACATAATTCATGCCCAACTCTATTAAAATCTTCAAATCAAATAGGATATAACTGTTGAAATAGGATTTTGATGTGATTTGGTTTCACATTTTCAAAATAAGAGCCATATGCCACTCTTATTGGTTTATATTTAGAGCTATGGTTAGGACTGATGTTTTAAAAGCCTTCTCAACTGCATAGTAAATAAAGAAAAGATAAGTGCTTCACTTTTCATAGGGTTACTTGAATAATAGAAGTATATATAGTAGCATCTGGCACAATAAAAACAGTAATTAATAAGTGATTTTTATTAATAAACACAGTAAGTCAGAGGAATCATTACAATTTTTTTTTCTAGGAAAGAAAAATATACATAGAAGACATTGCTAAATCTTGACAACTTGATGTATCTGTAGAAACAAAACAGATGGTCCTGATATTTGTTTCATCAATCCTGCCAGGAATGTCTACCTGAAAATAGCTCTGCCTAAGAACTGTCTGTCTGGTTCTTTATTTCTTTACCCATCAGCAGCTATATAAAGGCAATCTCTTTTCTTTAACTGAGCGAATGATCTCTTTTTCCTTAAAGAGAAACAAAGTGTCATACCATTGAGTTGAGAACCAGCCTGGGCAACCAAGTCGGACCCTGTCTCAAAAAAAGAAAAAAAAGTATGAACTTGTTTTCATGCAACATTCATGCTAAATAAATGGTGTTACTGTTTACAAAATTTGTCTACTTGTAAAATTTTGTAATACAAAGATGCCTATTTAAAAACTAAACCAGGATTTTCATAAATTTTAAGCTCATGGAAAGAATCCTAAGTGGTTGGCACAATATAAGATTTTAAAATATAAGTGATATTAACTAATTATGATAATTATTTTGTCTGAATCCTGTTTTCAAGTCCCAAAATATAATCATTCAAATGCAGCATAAAAAGGTCATAGCCAATTCTCACGGAGGGATTCTCAGTTTCTGAAGATGATTCTTATTGGAGTTTTATTGTTTATTTTTTCTGCCCAACTGCTTCTGAATCAAATTGAGCAATGAAAATATGATTAAGATGTGACTGTCATTATATAGATCACTAGAAATAAAACATTTGTTAACCCTTAAATTCAAATTTCACTGTACATTGGTGATGTGTATTGTAAATAGAAATGGGGCAGTATGCTAAGATGTGTAGTGTTGTTCTTCCATTTTTTTCTAACAATAAAAATCCCCTGGATATCATTTTTGCAAAAAATATAAAACAATTTAAATGTTTTTACATTGATGTTGCATATGTTAAAACTGTGTGCACTCATTCACTTTTCTCATGTTGCTGTTGTACTAGGTCACACTTGTACCTCTGTCAAATAACACAAAACCAGGCCTGCATCCGCTCCTGAACCTGCCATCATTCACCACTTTAGTTGCACATGAAAAACTCATATATTCTTTCAAACCTCAAGGAAACCTTATTATATAAAATGTTTTCATTTATAAAATGTCTTTTCACAATGAATCCAAGAATTAACCGATTTTTTTTTATATTAAGCATAGGAAAATGGTTTCATGTTCTAAAGCACACACTGCTGAAATTTAAACTGAAGTCTTACATATTTAAGGTGTGAAGATTCAGGCATGTTCTGCCTACCTTAGACGTGATTGCACCTGTTTCACTTTTAGTCACATAATTAATATTCAGTAACTGTGAAAACTAAGTGCAAATATTACATTCTCACAAAAAAACCCCTTAGAATTGGGGTTATTTGCATTTTGGAGATTTTTGTATTTCAAAATATAAACTTCAAAATAGGGATCTTTTCATATTGTTACAAGTCTCTGTATTCTTTAGCCATTTTTCTTTTAAACTAACAAAGTACCTAATTAATGTACTATTAGTAGAACATATTTACATACAACATTAAATTAGACTGTGGCAAAAAACAGTTTCTGTAGAGATACTATCTGTTCCAACTGCTTAAAAAATTATAGATAAATGCTGTTACCTTGTATCTGATTAAACCATAGAGAAGAATATTGTATAAAGTTATTAAGGCAGGCAATCGATAAGGTCAGGGGCTAATTCCCTTTTAGCATTAGGTTTAAGTATTCGTTAAATATATATAATTTATATATAGTTTATCAGAAGCTCTCAGAATATATCTTAGCAGTTTTTTAATTTACTAATTATTATACATATATACATATAACAACTCTCCCACTCAATAGAATTACAAGAAATGCTTAAAAATTAAATAACATAAATAAATGTTCATAGCTGAGCTGTCTGGGCAATGGAGAGATGTGTGTGTAACGGTACAATTGCTTTTATTTTGATTTTATTGGATTAAAATTTTTCATTATGCTGAAAAAAACAGAAAAAATCTCCAAAATTCAAGCATCCTATTAAAATATACAATGTGTTTACTTGTGATGTGTAAGTTTAAATATCAGAAGAGCTTAATGTTGTAACTTTTATTGGCCTGATTTCTCTCTTCACCTCCTAATTCTCTTTGACTCTCATGCTCATAAGTTCAAAATCCATCTCAAAGCTAAATTCAAAAAGCATTTACCATAAAGTAACCCAAAAGGAATATCATTTATGCAGTGGCCACCCAATGGCAATAAGGGGGTTAAGAATTCTAGTAGCAAAATTAAAAAAAATATGTTGTCCAGCTCACACAAGAGGGATGGTTACCAAGGTAATACTGGACTTGGAAACCTACCCATTCAACTCTTACCTCTCTGGGAGCTCCTTCCTACGCAGTGTAAACTGTTACGCAGAGACCTTCCTATATGAAACAAAATGCCTTCCAGAAAATATGGAGGTGTTACAGAATGTTTACAACTAACACAGATTTTTGCTCCAATGACATTTAAAGTTGTAACGAGGAACCAACATAAAAAAAAAACTCACAAGGTTTATGAATTTTCAAAAATATAGTCTATAAATGTTGAGAAAATGGCTTTCTATACAGAGTCAGAAATAAAGACTTACCTTAATAAAAATCTCAAAAGTTCCTTGGAATTCAAATAAATAATTAAAATAGTTTGGGTAAGACCTGACTTTGAAAGAATCAAAAGCATATGGATTGTAAAAAAAAAAAAATTCCTTGAGGCCAAACTAATTAAAGGTTTTGCAAATGCAAAACATTTGAAAAACAGAATAAGCTAGCTAAATATAAAACAACTCCTGTTTCCACTAGATTTAATTACTGAGCAGAACGAATCCACATTTTCTCCTTTATAATGCCACCTTCTACAAAATCGAACAAAAAAATCCATTAATTCATTCCAGAAGTATTTAGGGAGTATCTACTTTATGCCAACCATTGTTGTTTTAGATTTTCCATATACAACAGTGAGTTCAACAAAATGTCTGTCTTATTGATCTTATATTTTAGAAAAAAATTTCAAAAAGGGAAAAAGGGAAATATTTCAGCACTGCATAGATTACCATTTGATATTATTGTGAACATTGATTTTCATACGGTGAAATTCAGTAGATTCCTACGGTCTGATAGAATGCGGAAGACTGCTAAAAAGAAAACAAAGAATCATGGTGGAATACATCTCACTGGTCCACACTCTGAGTGTGACTTAGAATTTCTAACTAAACAATTATGTTTTAAACCTCACTGAACACATTTTGCATTTATTTTTTTGTGAATACTGAGGATGTCTGGCTCTTAAATTTTGCACATCAGTAAGAAAATTCTTTAAAATGTTTGACTTTGTCAACTTGTCGGATCCAGTTTGAGTAGCACCATTGCCTGAAATTTCACTGGTTGGGATAAATATGTGCAGGGATCCTGATGCACTCTGCAAAAGAGTGGAACAGTGTTCCAATTCCTTTTAGCCATTACAAGTGTCACACCGATTTATTTGTAAGACGCACTCATGCTCAAGGATAAGCATGAGATTTCATCTCAAAAGTAAATATAAGCACTTTGAGGATCAGCACCCTTTTATTTCCTGGTCAAAATCAATTTTAAAAGGGATGGATCTATGCTAACATCCTGATTATCATTTACAATGTGATTTTATGGCTGATAACTAAAATAGGCATCAGGCGAAGGAGCCTGTATTGTAGCTGCTGTTGTGGGTTTGCCTTAGTGATAATGAAGATTAAAACTAAAGCAAAAGTAGGAATTTATAGGCAAATTTTGATTACAAAATATCAGAGATGATAAAGTAGGGACTTCAGTATGAGAAGCTGAGGAGAATCGGGGTGCCGCCCATACAAGAGAACAGAGGTCGGTTTTATGAGGTCTTCTGATGAACTAAGGTCTCGCCAATCTTTTCTTAGTCTGGGCTTAATGATTCAGCGACATCATCATTGCTTGAAGGGTGTTTTTATTCCCATGAGTTCACTGTTTATAACGGCATCCATCACGTGAGGCTCTGCTTTTCATGGGATCCAACGGACTACAGGTGCAAGACGAAGGTTGGGGAATTATTTTTGAGTGCTACTACAGAGCATTGCATGCCTTCCTCAATTTTGAAAATTATTTGCTTGCTCTTACTTGTCCTGTCTGGTAGGAGGGTGAGATACACCAGGCAAGTCTACGGTTAGGAAACTTTGTTAGGTAAGCTCTTTCTAAATAAGTGACATATCCATACCTAAGGTTTTAAGGTAATAGAGGATAGACCATCAAGTTCAAGTTTTGCACTGTGTTCATTTATTTTGGGAGCATTTATAGGCCTGAGGAAGGAGTCATGGAGTTTTAGCAAATTTTGCTTTACACTTCTTGAACATCCCAAAACAAAACAAAAATCATGCTTGTAATGTGTGACAAATTAAATGCTTAAGAGTGTATTCTTTGCTCCTAGAGAGGTTTCTGATTAATTCAATGTGACAGATAAGAGCTATCTCATGGAGTAACAAGAAGGCATAGTATGATGAAAAGTTATTTACCATTAAAAAAGCCAAATACAGTGCATATATCTATGTTAGAATATACAGTCATAACACAAAACTCATACTTGTTGACTGTGATGTTTATTTTTAAATTATTTGTAAGATTTTTAAAAGAAAGAAAAATGTCATATTTTTATAGTTATTTTATAGACAAATTAATTTCATTAAAGTTTAAACTGGGAGCTTTGCAAATGGAACAAAAAAATTGTATATTAAGGAAGCAGCTTGCCTATACAAAAACTAAATTCTATGGAATAATTATTCTCAATATATAGCCAATGAAAACAAGTGAGTATACGTGTGTGTGTGTGTGTGTGTGTGTGTGTGTGTGTGTGTCACACAAGTGTTCACGTTCAGAAAGGCCTGCAAGAATCAGAGTATTGTGATGTCCACGATACGCTCTTGGGTACCTGGGTCACGGTCAGCATTAAACAGTGACTAAAAATAATTTGAGACACAGACTTTGACCCTTAACATATCAGAGAATGCAGAGTGTGGGCCAAAATGCTGATCATGATGCCAGGTTCCTGCAAGGAGAATTTGTTTTAATTGCTATCAAAAACAAACAAAAAACCTATATAGATAGATAGATAGATAGATAGATAGATAGATAGATGTAGATAGATAGATAGATAGATAGATAGATAGAAAAACAATAGCTTTTGGAGAGTACATCTCTTTAAAAATTACAATTATAGGCAAGCAACCAGAAGAGTGCAAGAAATACTTACTCCACCATTAACCAAAAATTGATCAGATGTTGGCTTTAAAGTATAATTGAAAGAAAAAGGTGGAAAATAATCTTCACAGTTGTATGCAAGAAAAATTGATACCCCTTAAGTAGCAGGGAAATCGTTCTTACCACTGAAGGACTAATTTACATCTGCTTAACCAATATGCTGAGGCCAACTTAGAAACCATGAAATAAAAACATAGGCACCATATTTTTTTTGTGCTGGAAAAATGTCAAAGCAGCCAAGACATTGATTTGTTTCATAAGAAGTAATACAAATGGTTCACGTGATCCCCTTAGCCAATCTTACCTGTACATATTAGGTAATATAAGGGTGGCCAATGAATAAGAGAGGTCAAGCAAATATTGTTTAGTATGACTCGAATAACAGCAGATCTCTGACTAGATTAATAAGACAATCTTGATACTTAAGCAATATATGATTTTCTTATAAATTTCGTTAAATCTTTTAGAAAATTTATACCTTAAGAAAGCAAAAAAAAAAAAAAAAAATCCAGAATCTAGAAGAATAAAGCATTGACAGGCATATCATTCTTCAATATATACTTAAATATCTTTATTAGTCTCTTTGTAAGTATACATGGAGCCCTGATGACAAAATGCATTATGGCATTTATAGACCGCTAATGCTGGGAAGTAAGGGTTTTGATTTGATTTCAGGTAATCTCACTGCGATGGACACATGGACACAATAAATGGCAGGCCTACAATGTGAACACGGTTCTTTTAAGGTGAATAGGATTTTAATCATTACATTATAGAATTAATCATAGCCTGTGAGATTTACTATATATATTATAGCATAGTACAGTATATGAATATGCACACACACATAAATATATTTAAACTTATTATGTATTTCACATATTATAAACGACGACATACGAGGCTATATAAAGACACCTGCTTACTTGCCTATCATGTTGATGATCAATAAAAAATAAATTTCAGTCCATTTCATCCAGAGAAAACTATGTCACCATAAAAGACTTTTTATGCCTTCATCGATTAAGTCTACAAGAAAGTCAGCAAAACTAGGAGAGGGAGATTCACTCATGGTACTTTGAAACAAGGTCGAGAGAGGTCTGGTGAAGCTAGTGTTTTCATGTGGATATTTCATGGATATTCTATTGGAAATCCAACTCAAAATGTTAATACACCTTCAAGATTATCTTGAGGGTGCTAATAGATATTCCTACTGTTAATGAGTCTCAGAAAAGACATCTCTCT
The DNA here is from genome assembly GCA_004027205.1 of Ctenodactylus gundi. Taxonomy (NCBI): domain Eukaryota; kingdom Metazoa; phylum Chordata; class Mammalia; order Rodentia; family Ctenodactylidae; genus Ctenodactylus; species Ctenodactylus gundi. The sequence goes on along the minus strand of PVKB01004390.1, from coordinate 73,182 downwards.
AGTAAGGAGGCAATGAATGCTAGTCCCAATTTGAGAGAAACATACCTTTTTTCTAATATAAGCCCAATATATATATATATATTGTTGCATTGGAAGAACAACAATGTAATTATTATTATCATTTATTATCATTACATTGATAAAGAACTCATTAGTAAATCGGAAATGCCCCTACTATCCAGGAAGCTGCCATACTTCTGCCATATTGTATTTGGACATTTTATTTCCATTAAATTGATAGCTGTATAATTTTAGTTGGAGATGATTCGTAAGTGCAACTTTTACAGCCCATTTGTGGGGAGACAGCTAATTCTCCCAAAGCATGGGTTACAATAGTCTTTTGTCTTCCTCAAGACTGCTCATCTGGGACTGGAGAAAAGAGCGATGCAGGCATCAGAAGCAACTGGCCAACCTCCTGTCCACTCCGAGCTCTCATTATGTTAGGCTGGGATAATTCATAAAGAAACTTTATATCTTTAATTTTGATAAAGCTAGGTCATATGATTTGAAACTTTACTTCTTGGAGTACCTGAATACTAAGACATAAAAATTGTTCCATCTGAGAACTTGCCTCTGTGTGCTATTTCCAGAAATGTTTATTTTTCATCAGGAGCTAAAAGCAAGATAGTGTATCCTAACTCTGGAGAGTTTCCTTTGAAAATTCTATAAGACTTCTATTATATTTTTCTGAGACTATATATGTTGTGCTCTTTAATCATGAAATTATTTGCTTACTAACTGAGTAATTTCACTTTGTTGAGTAAGATTATTAAATTTATCTGTAATAATGAAATAATTATCTTCTAATTGAATAAATGTACCTTCTTAGTGTAATATTAGCAATATGTTCTACTACTTCATGTGTTCAAACACATTGATCTCTATACTCTCAGGTCCTCATGTATGCAAGTTTTAATCCCATGAAGATCAAAGAAAGTCTATCTCAACAAATAATAAAATAAGAGAAGTCAGTGTAGATTTGGTGAAAACATGGAGAGAGACACACAAAGACATGCACACTAAACTCAAGATTCTATAATCAGAAACCAAGGCTTCTGGTCTTGGCAAAAGAACAAGAACAAAAAATCAGATTGAATAAATTCTGATTTGTCCTTGGCCATAATCATTCATAAGAAACTATCATTGGCAAACACTAAAATATCTACCTTTCTTTGTTAACAACAAAGGAATAACCTGTACGGATATAAATAATTCAAAAGTAAAAAAAAAAAAATTGGAAAAAAACTCCAAAATCAAGTTCCAATAAATATTATGTCCAAGCCTTTATAAGACAGAAAAAACAAACAATATACTTCAATTGTTTCATAAAATAGGAAGCAAGAATTGCAGCTTTGTGAGTTCTACTCTAGCTCAGACTTTGGCCCCAGGTTTTTTTTTTTTAATGTTCTTTTGTTGTTGCTGGTGCTTTATGTATTACTTGATAGAAGCATGAGGAAGTGCTAGTCTATTGAAGTCTATTTCAATTTTTGAGGTCTTCAATGCCAGAATGGGTGTTACAACCATCTCCAATTCCTGCCTTCTTAGCTCCATGACCTGTTCTCATCTGTTCCATCCTGATTTTCAGTTCGTTTCTTGGAGCTACTCAGAGCATGATTATCCCATAAATACTCTAATTGTTATTAATTATTCTACTTTGAAATCTCAATTTTAGTCACAATGGTTTTGGTTTTCATTATCTTTCCCGATTCTTCCCTAGAAATAATGTGCTAAAACCTTGCTGACGCTATAAAGCTACCTATCAAATGACTGATACCATGTGCCTCCGGCCTTTCTTCCCTTTTCCAAGCTTAAATTTTGCAGCCTGTCTCCTTAATTTCAACCTAACAGCCTACATAAACTTAAAGAAGGAGAGGTAAGAGTAACATGTTCATAATTCACCGTAGTATTTTCTGGTCCTCCCTACTACAGAAAAAGAACATATCCTTCCATGTGGTCACGAAGACAGTAGATATTCGGATGCTTAAGATACAAATCAAATAGAAAGAAGATCAAATTTATAATGTGCCTGATGTGAAAAGCAATGAAATTAAGAGTAGATTTGATGCTGCACTTTTCACGTGGCCTTCCGGATATACAACTTGCAGCTCTAAAATAATAAGAGGAAAATAAAGATGAAATGAAGGGGAAAGAAGTTGAAAAATTAATGACCAACATTTTAATGACCTTAATGAGCATTAAATACACACATATTGAGAAAATCAGAGAAATAATGGAATAAAAATAAAAGTAAACTACACCAAGACTCATTGTTATTAAGCTTCTTAAAATTATAGTGAGGAGAAATATTGAAAAGCAGTGAAAGTGAAAGAGCAAAAATTAATTTAATACCAAATTTTATTGGGGACAATCCAACCAAAAAAAAAAAAAAAACCAGCGAAGTCATACATTTGAATTACAACAAAAAAGTCTATGTCAACAAGAAATGCATGTGCATCTTTATCTATATGCATATCTGCAATTAGACTTATATCTATTGACATACAATTATGTATTAGGTAAATATGTAACATGTTTGTAGAATGAAAAGAATATATTGAAGCTTAGCATACTCAGTGCCTGCAATCCAGCCTTCCGGGAAATGGTCAGCCATTCAGGGATAAGAAAGTTGGTAACTGAGGGAAACTGGTGTCTACCCAAAGAAATAAAGGCTTACAGAAACAAATATGGGCAAAGTATATAATTTTTTTATTTAAAGCTTTGCAAAAGTAATTGTTTAGACTGGTGACTATGGTTATAATATTGTGTTATATAATTGGAACATGCCAAGGGAGCAAATCTTAGATGACATTAGTGCACACCCCACCACCACACACATACACACACACACACACATACACACACACACACACACACACACACACACACACACACACAGCAACTCTGTGCATGGATGGATATGTTAGCTTGATTGTGGCAATTATTTCATAATGTATATATATATACCAAAACATCCATTTGTACATCTTATATGTACAGAATTTTGTCAATTAAATTTCCATGAGCCTGGGAAAAATAAGAAAAAAATAAGCAAAAATCCTACAATTACACACCTTGGGCCCATTAATACACAGAAATACAAAGTATGACAAAAACGACACAATACCAACAAGGGAGAAGTGGAACCACACTGAGATAAGGTCCTTATATTACTTGAGTTGTATAATATTTTTATTTAATATATAATTTTAATTCTAACAAAAATATAGATTAAAAATTTCAAGGGTGTCCACTCTCACCACTCCCATTCGGTATACTACAAGAAACCTTAACTAGAGTAATTAAAGAAGAGACTGAAATAAATGGTGCATGTGCATGTGAGGAAAACACCGAACTACTCTTACTTGCAGATGACATAATCCTTTATATAGAAGATCCTTAAAACTTTATCAGAAGATTAGAAATGAGAAACAAATTTAGTCAAGTTTCAGGAAAGAAAATCATTACAAAGAAATCAATAGAATTCCTTGTACACCTAAATTAAAATCACAGAGACAGAAGTCAGAAAAACGATTCCATTCACAATCGCCTAAGTAAATAAATAAATAAACTTGGAGTTCCCTAAAGGAAGTGAAAGACCTTTCTTGTGAAAAGTCCAGAACTCTGAAAAATAAAATAATGACATTAGAAAATGAAAAGTCACTTCTTGTTTCTTGGCAGGCAGAATCAATATAGTCAAAATGCCCTTACTACCAAAACTAACTTACAGATTCAAAGAAACTCCTATTAAAATATGAATAGGACTTTCCACAAGACTAGAAAAAAACAACCCTTAAATTTAGATGGAACCAAAAGAGACCCAAGGGAGCCAAAGCAATCCTACCTAACAAGACAAAAGATGGTAACAGCACAATCCTTCACACCAGCTTAGTTTATAAAGCAACAGCAACAAAAGTCACATGACACTAGCACACACAAGAACAGATGACACAGTGGCAGAGAATTGGACTTACAGAGACAATGCTGAGCGTGCTCAACCATCTGATTTTCAACACAGGTGCCAAATCCATCTTTAACAAATGGTGGTGAGAAGACTGATTATTAACATGCTGAAGAACCCAATCTTTCACCCTGTATTAAGGTCAAATCAAAATGAATCAAAGACCTAAACACTGAACCTGCTGGAAGATAAGTAGGCAAAAACCTTAAAGTCAGAGGCGTGGTCAAGGACTTTCTCAGAAGAACGCCTATTGCACAAGAGATAATATCAAAGTACAAGTAAATAAAAGAACAAAATAAGAGTGATAATGAGGAAATAGATCTTTTAGAGAAAGATGGAATTTAGGAGGGAGAGCAAAAGAATGCGAAGAGGGGAAGGGAAATAAAAATGATGATGTGCTATATATTGGCAGCTATTCCTCTAATTGAGTGTAATTGTTACATATAACAAACGCCTACTAATAAAAATCATTCAGCAAAAAAGTAAAATGAATTCATAAATCCATTTTATAATTTATATACACATACTCTATAGCTTATTATACTTCATTAAGTGAAAGTCCACGATGCATTCTTCTAACTGTTAAGATAAAACATTGTTTCTTGGAGAGATCTTCTGAAGGGTCCAGTCCTAGTGACACAGGGCATTCCTTTCCCTTTAATTTCCACAATGGAGGCAGAGAATCCTTTGGGGAGAGGTAAGACAAGAAGGCTTTAGACTCCATTTTCAAAATAACTTTCATCCCTCAAGTCACATAAATATACACAGATGATCATTTATAGAAATCAAGAAATCAATCAGTGTGAGCACATTTCAAAAGAAGTATGGCACAGACTTCGAAAGAGCTAACGTGCAGGTGTCTTCTTTAAGGAGACTGACCCTTGCACTGCCCAGGCCAGCGTGATGTTTGTTGCTAGGATTTACAGGCCTTAATTCCACCATTGCTGCTCCAAGATCACAGCAGCAAGTGATTTGATAGCTACGAAGAATAATTAGGCCTTTTTGGCACTAAGATACTTCGGAGAAATAAACCAGAGACGTTACCCTGGGTCCTGGTCCAGAAGTCTTTGGACAGAAAGTGTACTTTCTCAGGGGCCTGGTAACATGGGGAGGGGAGATTCTAGATGGTCTTAATGACAACCCTTTTGTCTTTGAAAGAGATATTTGTAATCTTTCTTTGAGAAAACCAACTTTTGGGGTAAACATCAATTTTCTCATAAATATTCAGTGCAAGGGCGTCTACCCAAGCCAAAGTCTTCGTCCCCTTCTCAGGCTTGGTGTCCAAGCCGCTGATTCTGTACATCCCCAGGTCTTGGGCAACCTTCAGGTGCTCCAGCATAGCATTGTCTCTGGGCTCCCGACAGTGTCCTGCACACCGCACATACATCCTGTCCTCCTACTGGTCGCAGTAGCCTTTGTGCGGTCTGTGGCTCTCTGCAGTGCAAGCCGCTCAGAGCTGAGGTAGCCTGGCTTGGACACCTTCTCGTGATTGTCTCTGAACTTGTCTTCAGGAGGTAGGACCCCAGAAGCACAGCCTGCTCCCAGGTGTGTAGGTGGGAGAGATAATACATCCTCTTGCTAAGGCTGTCTCCTTTACTTGGAGGATGGACAGTTGTCCTGGAGGAGCTCCTCAGATGAGTCCTCTGAGTAGAACTTAAACTTGACTGGAAGGGGTTCTGCCTCCTGACCTCCTGGACAGATCCCTTGGATCAAGGCTTAATTAGGTAGGAAATTCTTTGCGATCTGTGTACCGGATGCTAAGTTTGTAGGCACACTGTGGGAGCCGTGAGGAAGGTGGGTAGGTGGGAGCCCATGCTTGCCTGTGAACAGAACTGGACCACACCAGCAGCCCCCAAGACCATGTATTTCTTGTCTGACAATTGATTCATTAACCTCTTCCATGTGACACAACATGGTGGAGAAATCTGGTGGTGTGTGTTTCCTGTCAAGACACCACTTGGAGGTCCTTTCCAGCACGGAGAAGCTTCTTCCCTGGTGTTTTCCCTTCAGGCTGGAGCCACCTCACGTCGTCCTGACTATCTCTTATCGTTAGACTTATCCTGCATGCTCCCCTTGTTCTGGGCTCCAGCTCCCCGAGACTATGAATGACTGTAGCTTGTGCGACTAGTGAAGTGCAGTTCTCAGATGTGACCATGAAGGCCCGTACAGAAGGCAAGCAAACAAAAATGGTGGAGTCCTTGCTTGGTGAGAAGCCAAATGCAGGCAAGGAGGGACTGGCCTTTGGTGTGTGGCCCACAACTTGAGGTTGTGAGTGCGTGTCAGGGGGCACAACTATCCCCTTCGGATGCAGAGGGAATAATGAAACAGTCTCCTGCAGGTCATGCAGTGGGAAAATTCTCATGGCAGAGCAGAACCAGATTGTTAATAGGTTTCAGAGAAGCTTAGGTGAGTGTTCTCTGTCTTTATGACTTGGGTGTACCATGATTGGTTAAAGCATTCACTTTGCCCGGAAGGATAACAGCCATTGAATGTATAGCTAGCCACAGAGGACTCAGCACAGGCATTCAACATTGAGACGGTTCCTTGGTTGTGGCTGCCGTGGTGACTCACACCGGACAGGTCCTTCTCATTGACCTGCTTTTGGACAGCTTACCGTGCTGTCAGAACGAAGTGGAGGCATCAGGCCTTGAGCTCGTAACTGGTACCCGGGCTGAGGTGTCACACATCAGAGAGGGTGCAGTGAGAGAAGGCTACCACCGGGCTTTCAGCTAGAGAGCCCATCCCCAACAGCCGTTTCTGCTCATCGCTACATTGACAGGACAAACCAGCTTGCTGTAGGTTGTTCTACGGCTCTCAGACCCTGTGGAATCTGAAAAGCATGAACAAAAAATATGACACACAGTTGGAAAGTGGCAGGGCTCCTGTATATACCTTTTCTTTTCAAGAACCCGAGAATGATCCTCGGAACAGATGTTATTGTGGGCTGTTCAGTCTACACAGGACAGTGGCGGGATATTCTGAATTCGTGTCAGATTCAGCTGGTCTTTGGTTATAGGAAATGTTCGGCATCAGGACAAATCCTCTATGACGGGTTAGAAGACTGTGGAAAAAGTTGTACGCTGGATTTGGACAATGACGTGTTTTCTTTGAAAAGACAAACCAGACAGATCAAATTATTGGGATGTCAGAGTACAGAGAAATTTTCACTGCAATGTGACGGTGAAGTTTTATCTCTCAACACCAGTGTTCTGGCCATCATCTGGCAAGTGACTGTGTATGAAGAGGCAATGGCTCCTGTATATTTGGGATTTTTGACATAAATTGTTGATATAATGATGCACTCATGTCCAATTAAGATCAGGCACATCACTGTAATTGTTGTTATTTTGCATTGTGGTCACTGGAGGCTGTTTTAAATAATACTCCATTGCAACTCAAATATATTAGTACATGGGAGAAGCTTAATTAGAGGCATTCTTTATTCATATTCACCTCCAAAGCAGTGTTTTAACCCAAGTAGTTTTAGCTTTGGTGTCACTTGTCTGTAAGACTCAGGAGTTGTTCACATAACCTGTCTTGGCTTTCAGAGAGAGATGTTAACTTTTGTTAAGCAATCAGGACCATCTCCCAATGAAGCCATCCCTGATGGTTTATAATTGATGTTTGGCTGCTGTCCTTCTTCCACCAAGGCCTATTGATATTCAGCCTTCCAGTTTAACTCAGAGAGAGCAGCTTACCGTCATCAGTGATACAGACAAGTTCCATGGAACTGCTGACTCATTGGATCATCAGGCAGATAAAAGAAAAACAACCCAATTCTGTAATTTGTGTTTGAGTGGACTTGGAATAAAGAGCTTTTCATAAAAGAGAAATTTGACAGAGTGTATGAATAATCATTTAAAAGTTCCTATCATTTCCTCAGCTCACAAACTAAAGAGTTTATATGGAAGAACCATTTGCTTTTTAGCACCCTTAGTACAGTCTTGCTCTGCATTGAAATACAGGCCCAAGAAAACACTGAAAGGTCACTGATAGAGATCAGCAATAAGGAAAAGTCTACTGGGCTACATGTCAACATACATGAATTATTCACTGATTCTCCCTTTCTGGAACCTTAATAGAAAGCTTAGATGATGCTTTGTGATTTCCAATATTATGTTACAGCTACCCTGTAATTCAGAGGTACTATATTCTTTGCCAACAGAAGTGTGACCTCTCAATGGGGGGTGGAGGGGTGTGTAACTATGGCTGCTTGTTTATCGATGGATTGGTTTCTCTGCTATGGGATCAAAGTGAGAAGTTTTGGAAACAAAGAGGCACAGAAAAATATTGCCCCGCTAGTACACATGTGATCCTTGATATCTACTTGTTAGACAACATGGAAAAGGAAACAAACAAGTTATTGCCATTTATTTATTACTTGATATTACATATTCCTTTCCAAATCAAGTGGTTACACTTATGAAATTTTTTCAGTCTCTCTCATTTCTTGAGGTTAGTCTAAACTTATTCAAGAATTTTGGTTGATAGATCACAAGGACTTTGAGAATGGCTTAGATCATCTATTTCACACAGCTACTGAAAAGCCTGAGTCATGACAGCATTCAATGGTTACCAAAGCCTTCCTGGGTGGGGGAGAGGACACACGTGCACTCAGGTATACCCAGACTATGAAACCAGCTGTGTACAGTGAACATTATGTCTTCCTTCACTGTTTTACTTTATAATAGGTGCTTGTTGAAGCCTGGGGTTTACTGCAACAACATTCCAATACAGTGACTATTGAGAAATTACTAAAACACACATATGAAGTGTGTCAGGAAATGGGCTTCATGGAAGATTCATTCAAGTTAACATTTATAGTCACTGAGCAGGAAAGTTTAGTGCAATGTTTGCAGTCCAGTGTGAGTGTTCAGAACCATGAGCTCCTTTTATTTTACTTTCTGCACTTTGTCAGTTACATTCCTTCCTTGACCTTTAATCTGACTCTGAAGATAATCTTATGAAGGAAGGTGACCCTCATTTACAGATGGGATCTGTGGCTTGAAATTCTGTTCAACCAATATGGAAAATTGCTTCCTAGAGTCCTGAAAAACTTAGCAAGTGAGAGAGCCAATATCAAAAGTTTCTCAAGAAGTTTCTAGACAAAAATCATTATCCACATTTCTAAAGAAAGCTGTAATAAGAAAGGTGCTAACAAGATACAGTTTTGTTTATAGTGCTTTATCTGAAATTGGAGAGATGTGAGCTACCAATGAACCTAGAGATATCACCTCACTTTGCAGTAGTCCTAAAAAAGTAGAACCATGCCCTGCAGTAACTGCTACATCCAGAGCTGTCTGAGGCATCTGTTGCGACACCAATTTCGAGGGCATCACAGAAATTTTCAAGATTGTTCAGTTTGGCTACTGATCCTGCTGCCAGCCCTCTCTGTGTTTGGGGTCTAATCAGCAAAGCCCCTTGGATCATTTTCTAACCTACACTGTAGCTCATTATGCCTCCTAGACTTCAGAATTGCATTTGGGTGAAAATCCTTTTGTAGTAAAGAAAGCCGAAACTTTGATTGTGTCAGTTATGCTTTCTGGATCTGCTGAGTTGGGTCGTCAATCAATCCTAAGACCTGGTCTTCAGGCAAAACCTTTAACATCTTTATCAATAGAAGGTACATACTCCATTTTATGAATTAAAGAAACCAGACTTTTATTGACATAAGAAAGCACTAGTAAAAACGCACCTGCACTAGCTATGGATAATGGGGAAAAAAAAGTATCTGAGACTACGATTTTCTGAAAAGTGGACTTTCAGCAGAAAGTGAGTAGTGAAAGAGCAAAGACAAAACAACATTTATTTCCAATAATAGCCTTGAAGAGGATCATCAAGAAATGGAATTGGGGTCAGTGGATACAACCTGACAAAATCTGGAGATGCTGGGTGTCAGCAAATTAGGCACAAATGTTCAAACCAGAGCAGTTTAGAGGTTCACGATGCACTCTTACCTGGAAAGTGTGGGGATTCTATGTTCTTGTCCTCCAATACAGAGAGCTCTTTCCCTAAACCAATTGCTAATTTAACTGAACATATTGAGCATGGTGATAAGGATGTGCCTTTTTCCTTGAATAGGTCTGAGAGGGATCGTGAAGAAATGAGATTGAAGTCAGAAGATACAACCTCACAAATTTCAGAGAAACTGATGGAAGCAAAGTAGACTGGAATGTTTCAACTAGAGAGACCTCTGCAATGATACTTGGGAACCTCATAAGAGAATCTGAGAAGAAAATGCAAAGTGTATTTGTTTCAAAGATTATTCAGTGCTTCTTACCTGTACCCATTAATGATTATAGAAATCTGGACAACTTTTGAGAAGATTGCTCATGAATCACAGAAATCTCCTCTTGTCTAAGATTTTGCAACTGGTAAATCATCACAGAATTTCAGGTACAGGCACTGTGAATGAATAAAGTGTTCATAGATAAGAAAATCTTTGAATAAACAAAGATATCCAGGTCTCTTCAATGCAACTGTGTGCAATTAAGTAACACACAATGTAAGGGACAATATCACCAATAAATAAATATCATAAAGAAATATATATAACAGGTAATTGATAGGATGTAATGGATGGATCATTAACAACTAATCATCAAGAAAGAAAGTGCCTTTGTCTGCTAAGTTTTTAATGTTTCAGTGTGGAGTTTTACAGTGTATTTTCTATATGATTTTGTTACAAACTAACAGTTTAGATGAGGAGAAATTGACAAAACTGTTGGTGCCACTTCTGACACATGGAAGTAGTGGTGTAAATATGGCCTCTTAGGAAACTTCCAGGCACATACTATATAGCCTTGTTGAAAATAACTGATTTTAATTTCATTCATTATTTTAAACGGTGAAAATCAAACTTGAATTTAAGTTGCTTGTCATGTACAAAATATTAAATTATTTTAAGAAGTTAAACTGTGTTCATTAATGAATGTATGTTCTCAGCACTTGGTAACACACAAAAAGAAGCAAGAGTGAACAAAAAATCTATTTTTAGTTACTAGGGCAAAAAGAAGACAAATGTCATAACGTATACCCCAATCTAAAGAGGGAATCATTCCACAGTTCTTCTAAATTCTATTTTCACAACATAATACTTTCAGCAACTTATCATTCCCACTACCGATTTTTGCTTTTAGCTTCTTAAGGGGTTGGGGAAATTGAGTAACCTGTGAATGATTTTTTGTGTGTGTGTGCTGTAATCTATATGTTTTCTGTCAGCATTTTCACATGCAAGACCTGCATTTCCCAGAGTTATTTTTATGTTTGTTCTTTAGAAACAAGATGCAGTTTGTTTACATAAGATAAGTAGTACCTCATTCTATTTAATCTTACATCCTAATTAATATATCCTTCCTATCATTTATTGACAAGTCAAAACGTGTCTAATTGCTGTGATGGAAATTATACAAAGGCAAATAGTACCCCATAATTATTTGGTTTGAAGTGTTATTATATACATAACTATGTAATAATTTACATTTCTATTATTTCTTTCTATTAATGTCCTGTGTCAGTTTATCCATGACAGCGCATTCTGTTTTTCACGTTCCACACCAACATCTGCTTTTTTTGTTGATAGTCATGTGAGTCCTACCAATAGTTACTGAAGATAAAAACAGTAAATGAAAAAACAAACATGGCTGACATTTCGGTTCAGTATTCTGACGCCCTCCATGACACTAGCCTTGCATTCAGCCTTCTCCCATTGTGGTGGCCTGCTCAGGTGCTCTCGGGCTCTCTTATGCAGTGCTGTGCCCCGTGAGGAAGCCTCTCCACAGCTCATTGCCGCCTCACAGCCACCCACGAGCAAAATGAAGCACGGCAAGGACAGAGAGCTATGACTTACGGACTGTTATTTGAATGTTGTACGTAACAGTGACTGTTGGAAATGTGTTAAAACACAGCTCCATCTTATTTACTAAACAATACTATCATATTTAATGCTTTGGCCTCGAAGGGGAAAAAAGCAAAATTTTCATTAAAGTATACTGTCTTAACAATGTCTGGATGTTGGTAACATTTTAATTAGTATAAAGTTTTTCATACCCACAGGTTAGTGAAAGTTTGGAAAACTCTATAATACACAAATACACAGAATATGAATTCTATTTCTCTCTGTAATATAAAAATAATGACTTTTTGAGGCAGGGTCTCACTCTGTAGTTTAGGGTGGTCTTGAATTCACTATCTACTCCAGGATAGCCTTGGATTCATGGCAATCTTCCTGCCTCAGCCTGCTGGAGTTCTGGGATTATAGGTGTGTGCCACCATCCTGGTATATACGGTTCTGGGGAATCAAACTCAAGGCCTTGAAATTACGAGGCATGCACTTTAACTGCTATGCCATACCTCCAGCCCAAATAACATTTTTTTTTTTTACAAATTGATGACCAACTAAATTATAATATTAGGACTTTAAAAATTTAACAGAAATCTAAAATGTGTCTGTTAATTCCACCGAGTGATTATACATCCATTGCTACGTTTGCTCTCATACAATTGTTTATGCTCATAATGTTTATAGGAACTAATGTTGTTGTCATGTTTTATACAAGCAAAGATATTTAGTTGTTAACTTAAAAGGAATACATGACACTGTTTTATATACTAGCTATTAAATATCTAACTCAAGTATTATTTATAAATAATAAACCTTTATTTATTTATTTACTTTTTGTGTTGCTGGTGATTGAATCAAGTGAACACAGACCTACACCATGGCCCCATTTTGAAAATGTTATTTTGAGATTGTGTCTCAGTAAGTTACCCAGGTGACTTCCAACTTGACATATTTCTACTTTAGCCTCCTCGGTTTCTGGGGTTATAGACGTGTACCAAAACATCCAGGTTAAAGTGAAGATTGTTGCAAATATTTCATTATATTTAAACAGCAAAAGGGTAAATGTAGCCTCAGGGTAATTCTTTTGTTTCATTGAGACTTACAGAAGAAAATATAAATCCACATCCAAGGTAGAAAACACAAAATTTATTTGCACATAAACTGCAGGGAGTGAAAGACATCAGGCTTGCTTTTTGTCTTCTTCCTTTGTGTAAGGATTTGTTAGACTGAAAGGGAGGTCACACCAGATATCACCACGTGAGCACTCACTAGAAATATGGACTGACAGATCGACGGACGCAGAATCTACACGTTAAACAGATCCACACGTTATTCCTCTGTACACGAAATTTCCAAGTACAGTCTAGAGACTATAATTTCAAAATACAGTCTAGAGACTATAATATTTTCCTGCATTCTGAACTATTCCTTCGTCTTGAAAAATATTTTGGTCACCTGAATTTTTTTGTTCCTTTTAAAATAAAGCAAAACATTACTATCAAATATAGCACCTGATTATAAGGTAGCAGACTTCAGACTTGTCTCCGTGTGTGTGTGTGTGTGTGTGAGAGAGAGAGAGAGAGAGAGAGAGAGAGAGAGAGAGAGTGTGGTGTGTGCGTGTGTATAGACTCTTGTACTTCAAACTATTTAAAGGGAAAATACACATACCCAAACACACGCTTCAGTGTTAAACACGTGGATTGATTTTATCTGAAGCCTTGTCGCACAAATAGGAATAAGATATTTTTCGACAAGAGGATCACCACGCAGTTTCACCCAGCTGGAGCTAGCAAATATGAAAGGAAGGAAAGGGCAACAGAGAAGCTCAGCACCTTGAGCTCTCCTTACATCCCAAACCCATCCTCTTCCCTCTGTCAGTAGATTGACTATAAAAGCCATTTCTTTCAAGAAACGGTAGGAGGGCAGAGGCCAGGGATGGCGACTACACTGTCCAAGAGAGAGCAGCCCCGCCCAGGAAGGAAGCAAGAGTGAGTGGCCCTGCTTCTCAGTCACTGATGCCAGGTGGCACCCTGCTCTATTGCCAATTTCTCCCCCATCTAATCAATTAACTTTACTCAAATCCATATAAACACTCAAAAGAACCAACATGTCCTTACTTTTCTTAAGACTTTACTAAATTAGTCAATAGTTCTAGGATACTGTAACACAAGTTCATTTCCTGAAATAGTCTCAGACAGATCTGATCCCTCAGCCACAGCCATGAACCCCGGTGATTCCCTAAACTTTTTCCTATCTCAGAGGATATATATATCAGTGTTGGGTAACATAACACTTGAATATCAGGTAAAAAACATGCTTCAAATCCTTTAAGTGACATAAAATGGTATGCCAACACAAAACATTTTGAAATACATATTAAAGACAGGGAAGTTGATGGAGAAAAAGTAATACCAAATAAATGCAGATTTATTTCTCAACAATTATGGATATCAGACAAAGTTAACTGAAAATAAGCAATTTGAGTATTCCTCCTTCAAATTTCTAAAGAAACTGCTTTAGCACTTACAGAAAATTCTAAATAGGACCAAGAAAGTTTTTATTCTTGGGAATGGGAGATAAGGCAACACATTAAGCCCTTTCAACTAAGAACTGGTGGCAGTAATGCACACAATGGGGTAGACTTTAAGAGTTTTGAGTGGGCTCCAGGGCTTTAAGTATATCTTCAGAAGACCAGCCAAATCTGTAGTCACATAAGAGTAAATATAAACCATAAAAATAAAGTTCCTCTTATCAACAATTTAATATTTATTTCTTAAAAAGAACATGGAGCCAGGTCAGGAACCAAGCACCATTAGAAGCAAGTTCACAGTTCATTACCTCCATTGATGACGTATATATTTAGGGCTAGAAAGATTTAAAAAACTAATTATAGAATAATTTTATGGGCATACACAATAGTCACATGCATGATTCTGTTTGGGAAATGTCACTCTGCCGATCCCAACTTTACCAGAGAAATGTAGTTACATGTGACAACACTGAATCAGGTAAATACACTTTTATTGTAAAAAAAAAAAAGTATTACTTATGACACTAGACTTTATAATTGGAGTATTAAGGATAAAAGTAAATTACCTCCCTTGGTGCTGCTCTGAAATAAATTGTGAAAGAAAAGAAATAAACTTACGGAGATTAACCTGTCCCTACCATACCTGGTAAAACTTAGCTTGTTTTTGCTGAGCTCTTTGACTTTGTTGGTTGTCCTATTCCATTCCACCAAGTGTAGAATAGCTCCCTTGAGCACCTGTCAGATTATTATAGCACATTGGTACAGCAGGTAGACCAAGTGGAGAATTGGAACTATCATTCCATCTCGCCCAATGAAGTGAGTAAGGAATGGACCCAGAGACCAAGTGTGTTATGGTGGTAGAGGTTATTAGCATGAGCACATTAGGAAGGGCAGAAGTCTAAGCAACAACAACATACATGGGCCCAACACACACTTATGAATATATCTGAGAAAATTCACTCAAATTATTTAAACCACCGATTTTAACAGGCAAAATGTGATTTCTTACATTTATATGGCCTTGTAAGATGGACAAAAGGAGATTTACAGGTATAATCTTACTAGATGCATCTCAAATCTGAGTATACATGTACACGTTATGTTTACCTTATGACTGTGATGTCTTAATGATATTTTCAGATTCAAAAATTCTCTGTGTAGAAGATGAAATAAGACAGAATTTCAAAGAGGTCTTTGAAAGCACTATTGCCCTATTGAAAGTAAACTCTAAGCTGGATATACATTTCATACATGTTTGTAAAAACAATCCACAACTATAATACAAGGAATTATAATTTAAGAGAATATCTCATATATATATATATATATATATATATATATATATATATATATATATATGATTTCTGTCTATATTTCATCAATAAAGGTTTTATGCATCACCATCTCCAAACAAAATGTATATTTTTAAATGAAAAATATTATGACTGAAGTCCATGATACCTACTTCACTTGAATCACAAGGATTGAATACTGTACTCTTTCATCTGGTTCCTGACAATGTTGACTAAAGAACACCTGGGTCATTGAGGACACTCCACACATCATTCAATAGATGCTGAAGTGAAGACATTAAGCTTTCAAAATGAATGGTGCGCGTATGCCATTTTCACCTTAGTTGGTGAAACTCATTGCAAAACCATAATAAAAAAACATAATAAAATGTTGTTGCTCATGAGCATGTCTGTTTTTAAGACTAACTTCCATTTCTAGCTTATTCTATGTGTGCTTAAGAACTGGAAAAAATCTCAATATTTATTTGAATAATAAACATTAATCATTATTTGAATAATCCTGTAGATAAAGTATACTTCTTCCTTTCAATGATGGAAGCTTCAAGCATTATAACGTAAAATTTGGTATTATATGTTCTTTTTCTAGGTATACAACATTTCAAAGGTTTATTACAATGTTCAATTATTCAGTACCATAAGAAGATACAGAAGTCTGCCCTATGTAATAAATTTGTATACTCCAGATAGTTTTGTGCCAGCCTACGTGTAATTCATCATTACCCCAGGTCTCTACTTTCTCCAATTTATGTGCATTGAGGTAGCTGAATTAAGATGATGAAATGCCCATTTTCCTATAATATAACAAACTGACACAGACCTTTCTAAGGCTGCAATATATTTAGGAAAACATATACATCATCATCTTACCTGGGTGTACATAACGATTTCTTTTTTAACCACTGCCTGTTAAAATTAGTTAGCTGGTTAATGAAATTTAATCAATTATCCAAGGCTATAAAACAAATGGTCAATGTAGTAATCGCTATAAATTGTGAAGCATCAGATAAAATATCAATAATAACACCTTTATAATTCTATCACTATTAGTAATCCACAAAGATATGATATCAAGATATGAGTTGAATTGCTACCATTTGGTGTTGTGGGTGAGATATTCATGAGCTTATCTAAACTCCAAAATTAAAGCCATATGTAAATATTGATTGAGTGACTTTCTGCTGGTAGCACCAGGTTGATATGTTTTGTCTTCTCTTATTTTCTTTGGAAAACTAAACACTTACTTTGTTCACTAGCAGTGGCATTCAGTTGAAAACCAAACAATTGTTGGTTTTACTACACAGTCTGAATGCTTGACTACATCTCCTGCTTGGTGTTTATCTTTATTGTTTTCTATCACATTTAGCCAGGTATGTCATAAAATGCTTTTTACTGTAGGTTAGGGATGAAAATGAATCGAGTATCATTCATTCATCCACTCGAATTTTATTCTAGCAAGAGGCAAGAATTCTACTGGTACATTGTGTCAGGATCCCTTTGAAAAGACTATTCTTATACCATTGTTGTGTCTAGGGCACATACACAAATAAGGAGTCCTACATTCTTTCTTAATTGTGTTCGGCAGTACCAGAAAAAAAAATGTGATTATTAAATGACAACATTTTAAGTATGCACAAAATGACACGGGTTAGTCATATTTCCATCTATCAATTCATATCTATACATCTGCTTTAGTGCAAACTATATATAAGCACTGAGATGTTTCAGATTTATTCAGGATAAAATCACCTGACTCTCTTTTTCTACACAATTTTGAAGTCAATTTCTGATTGCGTGTCCTTTGACAGACCTTCATGAGCTCCTTCTAAACTATTTCCATGTCATACAACACTTTTTTTCTCTATTTCACTTCATTTGCTTTATTCAAATGAATCCTCCTTTGCAATGCAAGTGTGCACTTACAAATTCTCACACTTACTGATGCTTTCCAGTGAAACATACATTTTTCATTTTTAAGTAGCAAGCTAGTACCTCATACTAGCTTGCTACTTAAAAACACTCCGTGATTCGTCATTTATTTGGAAGTTAAAATTCAAATATGCTAGCACCTTCCAACTCAGTTAACAAAACTCTCCAGGTTCGTGCAGTGTTGGTTTTGTCTCTATCATAATCTAAGTCTGGGATCCCCTTGGTGGCCTTGGAAGGAATGGGCCCAGAGAGAGATGAGTGAAGCTCTGCCTCCTCTCAGTGTGCTCCTACCAGGTTCTAATACTGCTTCTCATGTGACCGGAACACCATATGAGTCATAGAAGAAGTACTAGTATTAATACTCTTATTATCTATGTAATAGTATTTGTATTTAAAAATCCCTCATTTGGGAAGAAAAATCTTGCTTCAAATAGTACCAGTTCTTCTGTAAAATCTGTGAAATCTCCCCACAGCATTATTATTAGTAATAATATAGTAGTGTGCAAAATAGAATAATTTCTAATTAATAATGCAACATAGGGAATTGACATACATATGCATGAATATATGGATGGACAGATAAAATTATAAATCAAATCTAACAGAATGTTAGCAATCAGTGAAATATGAATAAATAAGTCATGAAAGTTAAAAAATTCTAAAATAACTAAATTTGCCTTCATATCTATTACTTTAAGCATATTTATGTGGTATAGATTTATGTTCATTTAATGTAACAATGTGACATAGTTTTAACTTGGTTTTATTGTAGCAATTCATTTATTCAGTCACTGATGAATATTTATCCTAAGAAAACTGATTGATATTAACGGTTTTCTAACCCACTGTATTCCAATAATCTTTTGGGTAGATCATTTACTCAATTCAGCTATTATGTGTTCACTAATTACCAAGTACTTGCAATATGTCAAATGTTGTCTTGAAATTTAGGGAAAGCTGCGGTGAAGAATGGTCCCTGATTTCTTGGAGTGCAGGGTACAATAAAGAATATTCTGTAGGGCAGGCTGGCCCTGAACTCACCATGCAGCCCAGGCTGGCCTCAAATTCATAGTAATCCTTCTGTCTCAGCCTCCCAAGTTCAGGAATTAGAGGCGTTCAGTACCATCCCTGGCTGGTTCTCATGTGGTGTTGAGAAATCAAATCCAGGCTCTTGTGTATGGTGAACAAGTGCTCAAACTATTGAGTGACTCGCCCTCCCCTGATATATTTTTATTATATCTGTAACATGCACTGAGTTTAACTAGAAGTAAAAACAAATGTATCTTGTTTATGACCTGTGTTAGCATATTCTTTGAATAGAGACAAAAAAGTCACCAATTCTTGTTATTTACATGATCTTACCATTTATTTGGCACTGTGTAATATATCTACCCCCATTCAAAGAAGCCATGTTTATCATTATTTGTGGTCTTCCTCTTGGGAATTATGAAATGCCTTGAACATTAGGGTTATTTAGGTAAAATACGTCTATAAATAACTATAGCTTTTGGCAAGCAAGGTAAGCTATAAATGCTAGCCCTACAGTTTCAGAAAAAAAATGGACTAACTGAAAAATGCTGGGCACATTTTTCTTTTATTTAAAAAAAAATGCCTATGTGATCTGGTGGTTAAATCAGGTTTTGGATTTAACCTCTACTAATTCCACAAGAGGCACCATTATTCCCCAAACTGGTGATCAGATGGCTATTGTGTGAATTTCATGCAATTGTGTCTTTCAACTTGAGAAAGTATGGCCTCTCTCGTGTCACGGTAAAGGGCACCTTTAATTCATTTTCCCACATCTTCTCGGTATTTACATTAGTAACTCTGCACCCTAATTATATTTTATAAAGCCCAAGATTCATTTTACATGCTAGGAAATTACACCAAAGGGATTTCATTTACCACAGGCTGTGTAGGGGATGGAGTTATATAACCTTTATTAATGCTAATGGGAGTTCATGACTAAATCTTCGAGAATTCAGAAGAAAAATGTAACCCAAGAAGGACATGAATAGAAGACAATTAGCCCACTAGAGCAACATTAAGTGGCAGAATGATTTCCTGAGGTAGTATCTCATATACAAGTCATCTGAACTTAACAACCACTTGAAAGTAGTGAATGTTTAAGTAACAATTCACACATCTCTTAGGCAACATAAGTCATATAATTCACGCAAATTACAATTTTTTATACTGACAATTATTGAGACTTCTCTGATATGTAATGACTGAAAGAATATTTGTATGGTATTCTTGTTCTTTGTAATGGTTGTCAGATGAACATTTTAATAAGATAATTTTTAGAAATAATTCACAATGAAATTATGTGCCATTATTTTAATGCCATACATTAAAAGGGAATGGGCATATAAGCTTCTATAAGTAGTAGAACAGAGCAGTTTTATGACAGTTTGTGTAGTTTATTTGCAAATGGTTTAATTTCTGTTTGAATATTTTGACAATGTTTAAAAGTAAAATGTTTTTATATATTAATTGTAAATTTTTTCTCACCAGCTTCTTAAAATGTCAAGATAGTTACAAGCTATTAACCATAAGCTTTTCATTTTAGATTAGATGATTCTTTTTTATACAATTTTTAGCATAGAGTTAATTCTTTCATAAAATAAGTAATTTTCCATAAGTGAGTTTAGGATTTTGTTATCTTCATATAATGTCTTTGTGTATAGTAAAAAAGGGATATAAAATATTCAAAATCAAATGTATATATAATATTTTCATATTGTGTTGGAATTAGATTTACCTAAATTTATTTGTTGGTTTATTTATTAAATTCATATATATTCTACTTTCAGATTGGAACACAGCTCAGTGGTAGCGTGCTTAACTAATAAGTATCCAGAGGCTCCAGCTTGATTCCCTGGGGCAAGGAAAGTGCAGGTAATATGAAATTTCTACTACTCTGTGTAAACTCTGTTTTGCTGCTGAATTTGCTCTTAAGATAGAGATGTTTACTAGATAACATCACTCAGTTTTTAAATGTTATCTCAATAATGAGATGGTAAATATTTTCCTGTTACAGAAGAGCTATTTTGAAACATCTGTCAGGAAAAGAGTTTAACTGTCTTAAGTGACAACAATCAAATACAAAAAAACTAAATATTTTGACTGAAAGAATATAAGGAACATACAACTTACTTTAAATTTGTATGTTTAAATGTTATAGAGATGTCTTAAACATAGAAAACATCACATTAAATGTACAAATAGGATTTTCTGAGATTCATCATCATCCTAATTATGTTTTCTATTACAATAGAAACACATTGGAAGAAAGCTGAAATGTCATATGAATTCTGAAGTCACCATTAATGGAATACTTGCATCTTAAATTCAAAATTTGATGACTGCTAGTCGACCAACAACCCAACTTTTCATAGGCCAGACTGATAGATGGTAATGAGTTGAAAGGAAATAAAAGGTATCACTCAGGCTCAAAATATGTTATTCGAAGAGCCGAGAAGGTAATGTGGTTAAGCTCAGATGGTCTCAATTTTTTCTTGCATTCAATAGCTGTCACCCTAAACATATGACCTATAGTTGCTGAAATTTAGTCCTCTCGTCTTCTATACTCAATGAACAACATCTACCTTAGACATTGATTAAATGTAGAGGTTATCTATTAAAGCATTAGACATAGTAGCTGCCAAAATCAAAACCAGTACTCACACGTATGTTCACTGTGTATATTACTAATAATTGATAGTTACTGCATACACTTACTGCCTTAATGAGATTTACATGTAATATGACAAATTGAAAGCAGTCACATCTGAACTGAGTCTTAAATGCTTTTGTTGGCCACCTCTGGAAAATCTCTGACTTATTTAAGGAGATAAGCAACTGCTATGCCACCCTTATAACAGGCACACAATGCAATCCATGCACTGCTTTAATCTTTGTTTTCAACATTTTATCTCATGTCCACCACTTTTAAATGGTCCCTCAGATTGATAGTAAGTTGAATAATCACTTTTTCCAAAACCATCTGGTAACTACGCTTGGTACGAACAAATTGTGTGCAAACTACACCCAAGCTGATAAAACAAGTATCTTCTGAGAGAGTAATTGTGGGGACAAATAAGGAAGTAGTGAAATTAACATCCTGCTTTCCCAAGCTTTTATCCAACTGACTCTCCTCTCCCCAACCCCCAGATTCTGAAACCCAAGACACCACATTCTTTCACAGTGCAAATGTGCTAGGCTGAGTGAGTGACATTACATTGTAAGTCCCCTGGACCCTTGTTTTCTTCATATCAGGGATGCTTCAGTTACTCTTTCAAGGACAGAAGTCGGTATACCGGCTCTGAAGTTGGTGTTGCTTAGATGGGTAGAATGCATACAGCATCTGCCTCAACCTGTCCCCACTGATTCTTCCTCACTTTTGGGCTCGCTTATAGTCACTGATACAATGGCAGATGATCCCCTTGTACCCATCTGTCCTAATTACAGAATACATGCCATCCACAACCTAAAGGAGGAAAGATTCATTTTTAGCTCACAATTTTAGAAGGTCTGTTGTTTCATGGCTATAGCACATAGTAGAGCCGGAACCAAAGACAGAGTTCCTCACAGCATGGCAGAACACAGACATGTCTGGGAGGAAGGGCACAGCTACTCTTTCAGATTTAAGCCCATTCAACTGCCCTTTCCCAGTAAGCCCCGCCTCCCACGACTATATAATACCCATGAGGGGACACTGCTGATTCTGTCCCTGGTCTCCAAAAGACTTCCAGCCACCTCTTTATATAGCATGTTTTTAATCCTCAGTAAAGAGTTGTCAGTCTTAATAGTTTCAGAAACTTAAAACAGTCCATGTTCAAAGTCTACTCCAAGGTGGAGGGCAAACTCCCAGCTGTGAAGTCCTGTGAAAACTAAAGAGTTAAGTATATTTAACAAAAACAATGTCATAGGGGTAAGTATTTCCATTCCTAAAGGGAAGAGTAGAAGAACAAAAGGCAATTGGTCCAAAACAAAATTTAAAACCAGCAGGGCAAGGGTTAAATTTTGTAGCTTTGTGTCCAGCACCCAAATAAGTTGTGGGGGAAGCAAGATGTGGACCATAGAGGGTTTGGCCTGCCTCAGCCTCCCAAGTGCAGGGTATACAGACATACACCACTACATCCACTTTATTTAGTGCTGATGGATCAAACGGAGGTCTCTGTGTTTGCCCGCTAAGCACTTCAATCTCTGTACCATTCCTCCAGCCCCTCCATCTTTATGTCCATTGGGTTGGCCCTGTCCACAGCCTACAGTTCTCTTCAGAGAACAGTCCATGCTCCCAGCTTGTTTACATTCCCAGGGTCTCCATTGCACTGCAGGCTTTTCCTTACAACTCCATACACTGCTCTCTCCAAGGACTTCCTCAGAAATCTGGGTGGAAGCCTCTGTAGCCCTGAAACTCCTGCATTCTGTAAGCATGCAAAACCAGAACTGAGTGGATGTTACCATGGTACACCAGTGGTTTGAGTAGCAGCCTGACTCCATTGGACAAATGCTGTAGAAGTCTCTTGAGTTTTTAGGTGCCTGGACTTCAGGGGGCTGAGCTCTGGTAGTCATTTTTCCTTTCAGCTCTGGGGTACAATTCTCAGAGCAAAGTCTTTTGCCTCTCCAACCTTGAGTTCATAAAGGGTTGGGTCTTCTTGACTTGAAAGATGCCCTCAAGGTTATTTTCTTATAATCCTGATTTTGAGTATTTTGCTTTTTAAACAATGTTATTCTCTTTAACTTCCCTGTATTCTTTGGCTGCACCACTATTGCTCTTTTTAGTTTAGCACTACAAACTTTTTATGTCAGATTTTTTTATCTTTTTTTTTTGCCACAAAGTTGACTAAAAGCCACAAACAGTAAGCATGTGATAGCCTGGATATCATGCTGTCTTGAAATTTTTCTCAATGAAATTAAGTATTCAACCATCCTTAATATCAGTTTTAGGCAAATTCTGTAGACAAGAGAAAATGTTAAGAAACCTTTTGCCAGAGTGTAGCATAATTAGTTTTAGACCAACTGTCAGTACAATTTCCCCTCCATCTTAAACCTTTTCAGACTGGCCTTTTCAATCCATACTTTTATCAGTATTCTGGTCTTCGGAGCTCTGACCAGAATCTTCTTTCAAGCTCAGCTCAGACCACTTCAAAGATTCTCCAGCTACCATCCTGAAATGTTTACAAACTCCTTCCACAAGGACTTTTAAAGACTTTCAAACATGTGGTCAGGTAAAGTCACAACAACAACCCCACTTCTGGTTCCAATTTCTGTCTTAATTACTTTTTCTTTGCTGGAACAGAACACCTAACATTTACCACATAAGAGAGGAAAGATTTATTTTAGCTCACAGTTTTATAAGGCCTCAAATTGTTTATGGGTGGCTGGTGGTGGTAGAAACACATGACAGGTGCGAGCCTAAGAAAGAGATACTTGCAGCATTGCAGAAGAGAATTAAGACTGGGAGGAAGGACAGGGCTATCTTCCAGGTCAAGCCCCAAGCATTCCTCCCTTCAAGTCCGGCTCTACCTCCCAACAGTATGCAGTATTCATGCTTACTTGAGGCCTTTGGGAGACACTTCAGACCCAAACCACTGCACCATCTTTCTTTGGTTCATATACTATATGAGCATATATTATTTTGTCTGTTCTTACATTATCATATATGATTTTTGTCTTTAAGTTTTTTTTACAATATTAGGAATCAAATCTCGGTCTTCACAAAGAGCCACAATTTCGGCCAAGCTTGTTTTAGCTTTTGAGACAGGATCTGACTAAGTAGCTCAACTGCCCAGACTGGTTTTACAGGCATGTGCCACCACACAGGGCTGCCTCTGTCATTTCTAATGTCTTTTCATTACAAATATGGGATGTTTTTGTTGTTGCTGTTCATTCTGTTTTTGACGAGCTGAGCATGGAGGATTGAAGTACTCAAAGAAAATAGAGACAATTGTATATGAAGTTCATCTACATCTTTCACTGACAAGACTGCTTTACAGACCCAATTTTCCAATTTTCTCACAAGAATTATTTCCCCTTTTTCTCATAAAGGCATAATCATAACAATTATTCTTTAAGAATTCCATCCTCCACCCCCAAATCCTTTGATGTTGAAAACAGGCTGGATGCAATTTAACCTTCTTCTTTTTATCTCTTGAGAAAATGAAAATCTGGCTGGTTTAGCTTAGTGTTAGCTTTTATCACACAGAATATATATATCCTAAAGGATGGATAAGGGTAATGTGTAAGCTAGATGTTGATCAAGATTCTTTCTAATTTCTCTGTTTTACCTATTGAATTTATTTTTTTAAAAAAATTATAACATGCTCCAACTTATTTTTAGATTCACCAAAATAGGCATGCTTTCTTTATTACTAGTATTTTCACTACAAAAGGAATCTAAAGATCTATGACCCACTGGCCACTGTGTGCGTTCTAAGTATCAGTGTTGCTTATAAAGCTGTGAAGGAGCTCAAACATTTCCTTCTTGTGCGGGCAAAACGTTGTGAGGCAGAAATCAATGGGGGTGAACAAAACTTAGCCAGAAATGCCAGCAATAATGACTGAGGACAGTCAGGAATCATCTTTTAATTTTACTAATTATAATTATAAATATTATGTTGATCCTGTTAAATTTTCCTTTTAAGTCAAATGCATGTGCTACACTGTAAAATCTAATCAGTATTGAAGGGTATATCATAAAAATAATCTCAGAGATAGTTTTACATAGCCTGCTTTTAGGTCTTTAGATAATTCCTTCAATAACCATAAATTTTCTATAAACACATATTTATTATCAATATTAAGCAGAATTTATATTTTGCCAACAAAATTGATACCTTATTGCACCATTTTATTTTTATTTTGCTCTTCAAAATCTTTACTGAGTATATACAGACACATATGTTAGTGATGCAATACACGTAATAATGCAATACACATATCTAGACTTCAATCTTATTCACAAACATTACATTTGTATTTTGCACATTTTAATTTTAATTTCTATATGTAAATATTTTTATAAGACTTGCCTAGACTTTTGAAGAAGACAGAGGAGGAAAGAACACAGATTTGTTTGTTTTACATATATTTTATTAATATGTATGCTTACCTATTTGTGTCTCATTATTGTGTCTCTAAATAACCACTCACATGATATACCTAAAGTCTGCCTAGTTAATTATATATTTGTTGTAATAAGCTCACTTTAGAGGTTTTACTTTCCAAAATCTATATAATCGTTGTTTTTGCTTATATCAGTTTCTTCGTAGGCTAGCTTCACAATTATCATTTAGCATGATCTTTTCCTCTTTCTCAGGTGAAGTCTTTCAATTTTGTAGATACACTGTGCCCTTAAAACACCTATAATTCCTCTTCAGTAAATATTCCAGTAAATGCCTGATAAGATCCATGTCTTGCATGTTCAGCTAATGTTGGTTTTCTCTCCAAGCTTGCCTGGTCGTGTGCCTAGCATTCGGATCCCTCTGTGTTGTTTGTCTCTCTGGCGTCGTGGTCCCTACTGTTTGTGTGGCTTTCACGTCCCTGGTCATCCTTGGCTGTCCGGCTGTCCGTTCCTATTTATCTATAAAGAACACTGCTCATTAAAATTTGCTGATAAGGTGGCTCTTCTCTCTAGCTATGTATAATATAGTTATTTAAAATTTATTTTTAATCTCTGAGTATAAGCCCAATAGCTCTTAAATCCTTTTTATCTTAAGAATACATGCAGTTTATGGCATAACTTTTGTCATAAGATTTTGCAGAAATAATCATATTGTTTCAGAAAAATCAGACTATGCCTTCTCTCTTATTTACCTTCTCGTTGCTGTGACAAAATGCCTAATGTCCACAGCTTAAGGTAGGAAAGATTTACGGAGCTCACAGTTTCAGAAGGTCCCACAGAGTCCTTTCACGGGGAAGCTCACAACAGTGACCCCTGGAGAGCTGCTTGTATCACTGCAGACAGAAACCAAATGAAGCAGGAGTAAGCCAGATCTGGAGGCTCAGGCCAGGTTAGAGCTTTCCCAAGAAGAAGCTGCAAAAATATTTTTCCTTCCTTCTTTAAGTTAGTTCACGCTGCCATCTTGGAATCTTACATTGGGTGGATGGCCTTCCCTTGCTTCCTGGCCCTCAAGTCAATAGCCTGTGAAAACTCTGCCTTTCACTTTTACTTAAATATCTCTGGAATCACATGCACCGTGTTAGCAAACTCACATCATCATGGAATGCAGATCTGAGAACAATAACATGGTCAAGATAAGTTTCCTCAAACATGGTCTTCAGTGGGAAGACAGTCTAAAACTGGGACAAGTATAACACAGATGCCCAAAGCCAGTTGTTTTCCATGAAAGAAACGGAAAAGAACTAGACATTCAAAGACCTGTTTAAATTTTTCTTGTTCTCAGTATCTTCAGTATGTATATAAATGCTCTGTTTGGGGTATTGCATTAAAGAACTATGTATTTCATTCAGATCTCTTTCCAAAGTAGCTTTTGCAACTTAGAAGTCAACTAACTCCATAAATAGTGTCTTCACTGGGCATCATCCGAGTTGTCAGTAAGTATTCGTGTGAAGGACTGGATTCAGGAAACGCTAAGACAATCCCTCAAAATCTTTCTTTTGATTAGAAGTTCAGTTTGTTCCTGAGACAAAGTATTGTAGAATGAACTCTAAATAACATTTTTGGGAGCCTTAACTATTTTAGACTATTCCATTTGTTCTCTACTAGGGAGGGTGTATACTGCTTTTGTCTATCCAAAATCTCTTAACTCTTTCTTCTGGTTATACCTTCTCATCTCCAACCCACCTGAGCAGCGTATGGAGCTCAGGAACCACAGCCGCCTGGCCCCAAGGTGAAACCTTGCATCTACTCTGCATCCAGGCTCACCATGTGATCAGAATCTTTCCCTGCATATTTTCTATGTTGTCTCTAGCTACAATACTACACGTGTATGAAATTTAAGCATGTAGGAGAGGCAGAAGATGCCATTCAGAAAGAGGAGCAAGAGGAGGATCACATTGAATATGTGCTAGCTATAATGCCTCATATTTGGAATCCCACTTACTTGGGAAGCTGAGGCAGGAGAATTGCAAGTTAGAGACCAGCCTGGGCAACTTTATGTAATTGTAACACAATTTGTAATACAAATTTAGAAAGGGTTTGCGGATGTCATGCAGTATTACTGTGCTAGCTTAGAATGCTCTTGGGAAAATCCTCAGTACTAAGTGAGGGAAAAAAAAGTTTGTGCTGAAGCTGTCTCTAGTCCCCCCTAGCTCTTCCGTCCTGTATTCTCTGTATTTCCTAGGTCATTTCTGGTTTTTTATTGCATGATTTGTCCCATTACACCATCAATGAATAGTAATATTCTAAAATGCATATAATTTTCAAACAAAAACCTCTGGTAATCGAATCACACTTCTCAGGCTTATAGCATATAAAAAATGCAGGTTGCACGAGTTCAGGACCAGCCTGGACAGCAGAGTGAGACGCTGTCTCAAAATAATAAAATAAAATAAAATAAAATAAAATAAAATAAAATAAAATGCACATTGACAGAAAAGAAAGAGAATGATTTTTGGATGCAGACAAGCATTAACCAAAATGCAGACTACCACTGTGTCACCTTAGCAACCACCTATCTTTTGTGCAATTGTCTGCTAAAAAGAATAATAATGCTTATTTTAAAGAAAAACATATTTCAAAGCACTCACAATTAAAGGATCTTGGCAATATCACCAAGCACTGAAGAAGCAAATTTTAAAAAGCGTATTTATTATTATAGTAATTATAGTTATAGAAGTCAGAAAAATTGATAATTTTGTGTATGCAATATACTACAGAAAATAACTCAAGAACCCGAATTAAGCCTGAGGTTTTGAAAATTGGAAATTTGAAATCTATAGAGTAAAAATTCACCAGGTAGCTAATGGTATTGTAGGCATATACTGACATGAAGATCATAAGAATACAGGCAGAAGACAGACAGACACACACACACATAAACACACACACACACAAACCTTGTGCTTGCATGCATGCAACACAACCCTGGGGAAATAAGACAGACAAAAATCCCAGGTAGACAAGGAAATTGCACCTCTCATCAATATTGAGCAAGGAGCTACCATTTAGCTTATTACTTGCTAGTTTTCAGGAAAATTCTCAACCTTCATGAACATCTGTGAAACTCAATTTAAAACGTTACTTACAAAAAAAATCAAGGACTGTATTTTTTTCAAGTAATTTCATCTTGTTTCAGAGAACTTAGTTTGTTAGGTAGAGTGAACATAAATCTAATTCCCTAAGTTTGTGATTAAGAGCAGGTAAGGGGAAGCAGACAATTGAATTATGACTCTAAGCAAAGTGTTCTTTGTAGGCATAAATGATCAAATATTTAATAGAAGTAAGTCATAGCTGAAAGTAGCTTAAGAAAGAGTGGGTACCATAGCAGTTAAAGGTGGAAATCCCTTGATATGTCTGTAGAACACCAAGACACTAAAGCTGAGCAAGACAGAGGAAGAAGGTCAGATCACAAATGACCTTGGAGGCCATTGTAAAAACATGGTCTTTTCCCTTCAGTGAAATATGAGGCACTGGGGAGTTGGAAGACCTACTAAGCTCTTGAAAAATGCAAAATTGACTTGGCCTCCTCCTAATTATTAATAAATTATGTTACCCATTTCAAAAGAAAATATAAAGAGAAAATAAAATGACAATATTTTAAGTTGACATAGTAAAACTCAAGTAGACCCTAAGATTTTGATACTACAGAGTATCTTTTCATTTAACAGAGAAGGAATAGAAAACAATGTAGCAGTTCTTCTGAACAACTTCAAGAAAAAGAGCTATGTATTGTCCCCAGATGTGTGTTTCCAAGGCTTCAGGGTGTGCTGAGTTCCTCTGCAGAGAGTCTTAATGTCCCAAGTGGAGCTGAGTTTTAGACTCCAGAATCAGTTGGCAATTAAACGTAAAGCAGGAAAAATAAACCAGCTGTTACATGTTGCCTAAAGTTCACTGTTACAAAGCTCTACATAACACATTTGGGAGTGCTATGTGCTAGCTATATTACTAGCATCACAGAGAAAGGATCACTCACCCTTGAGGAGTCAAAAATGTTTGGAATGTCTATAGATGTAAAAATCACATAACAACCTGAAAACTGCATATGCATTTTCATTTAGATATGGTGAAAGAGAAAAAGCTGTTCATAAAAAAACAACGATTATGGTTATGATTAATTGCTTTGAGTTGTATCTGAATTTGTGTAAAATGCTAGAACAAATTTAAAACTGGTTCTACGTGATTTATATTTCAGTAGTTATGAGAGAAACTAAGCTATAATTGCATCGTTGCATCATTTCTAAAACTAAAGTCTTGAAATAAGAAACAAGCAAGCCATTTTATCTAGCACTTGCTTTATCATTTTTTTCAAATATTTAAAACAATGAATAAATTTTCATATTACCAGCTACATGGCATCTAACATCTCAAAATAAAGCTGTCTAATAATTATTTGTACAATCTAAAATACTTAAGTTGAAAACCCAATTTTTTTGCAAATATTTAACTATGGATTTAAGATTAACAGACAAGGCCAAGGTGTGAAACACATGCTCCTTTTTTTCTTGTATATTGAAATTTTCTGGGGACAGTGTAAATCTGGAAAATCCACTAAATAAATAGACAGTACTCCTCTGGCAGGTATAAGCATATTAGAATCCCCTAATGGAAATTAAAATTCCAAAAAGGAAAAAAAAATGAGAAGAACTGAAAAGTTCTGTGAGTTCAAAGAGCAAATTTGGCAGTACGGTGATGGAGGCGTGCTCTGCACTAAAAAGATTAAAGCAAATTGACCACACACACACACACACACACACACACACACACACACACCCCAAAAATTCACACACCAACAAGCAGAGAAGGGTGTCCCTCCAGTGTGAACTGCGTAGACGTTGCTAATTGGTACCTTTTAATGACAAAACTTACATGAGTGATATCTGGACATGTAACAATTTAAAATTTTCCTTCTTCGTTACGCAACTTGGTGCAAAACAAAATCTTCTCCTTTTTGGCTTTACACATGTCTCATAAAGCTTCCCGTCACTAGGCTGCCAGACGTGACCGTTCACCTCCAAGCATGCCCTGGGCTGTCATTTCACTGCACTCTTCCCTCCACACTTTCCTCCTCATTTTGTTTACTTCTATGAAAAAGCAGGAAGGTCATGATAAAACCACTTAAAATACGTGTAATTACAGAAAAAAGCATCAACCATGTTAAGTAACATGTCATTCACAAACTAAGATAAATAAGTAAATATGATGAATTCACCAATGAAATCTATGTGCTGAGCTATAAACATGTCTCATTGACTGTAGAAATCCTCTCACGATATTGACTTTATTATCAGAAAAAGCCTGGAACAGGTTGAACATCATTATTCATAAAATATGTATGAAATTACGAATCATTTAAATATTCTATGGTTCAAAGAAGTAATCTAGTGAAATTTTAGATTATATCAAGTTTTATAAAAATATAGATTATTTAAAACCATATTTGTGAGAAAATTGTAATTTAAAGTACTTATTTTAGAACAAAAGTTTCAAAGAACAGGGGTATAATACTTTAAAGTGACCTATAAAAGAATAAGTGTAGATAAGTAGAAAATAATATATGGATTATAGTGCAAAAATGAAGAAGAAAATGGTTGTGTTCGTAAGAGTAATATATTATTCTCGTGGTGAACAAAGGATCTATATGCCCCTTTGTTAAACTAACTCTTCATGGGAACAGAGGACACAAATTGCCAATACTAAGAAAAAAAAAGTTACGGCTACAGATATTTCAGATACCAAACAATAGTATGAAAATATTGTGAAGAATTTTAAACCAAAATATATGATTTCATAGATGAACAAATTCCTTTAAAAATTCAAGTTTGTAACTTAAAACAAGCTAACCTAAAGACTTGAGGAATCTTGACTAAAATTTCTATAGAAATGTTCTATCTGCTTACAAACTAATGCTGACATTTATAGAAATATAAATATTTGAGGAGAGCCAAAGCACTTTATTTTTTACAAGGTATGAAATTACAGATCTTTATTTAGAAACAAACGTATATAGAGAGGGTAAAAGCCCCATTGATCTGGGAGAGGTCCTGAGTGGGTTCCACCAGCCAAAGCACTTTTATAATGATAAAACACAGAAGACTTACACTATTTGACTTCAAAACTTCATTTCTTACAGAAACGTGGAAATAAATTAAATGAAGAATGAGAGATGTATACATAAGCCACTTGATTCTCAAAAATGGAACTAAGACAAAAAGGCCAAATGGCAAACAAAGAAAAAAATATGTAGCCCATCTCATCTAAGTCATAATGGCTCTGTCAAGAGGACAACATTAACAATAGTAGTAGCGATAGTGAGGTACAGCGAGAAAGAGACACTTATACCCTGTTTTGGAATATAAATGTGTATGGCCAGTGCAGAAATCAGTATAAAGTGTCCTCAATGCACCTTGGGAAACGAGAAGGGTTTTAGAGATGGATGGTGATAATAATTATACATTATGAAAGCAATGAGCAAGGAATCTGACATTGAATAAAATATTACTTTAAATGTAGCTAAAATGCTGATGTCTATGTTATATGGATTTTTATCATAATAATAATTGAAGAAGTTATGTATAGTGCTTGATACAAGAATATTATATAAGGGATATGCATCAAGCAGTTCATTACTGTATTTTGCAGTATATTTTTGATGATAGAATTTCCAATTAATCCTCTGCTTATAACTTCATATCTTTAACAATTATCTGTCCAAATGATTATTCCGTATATATATATATAAAAGGGTTTTTTGGGTATATATATATATTTTCACAAATGCATACTTCCTTGGCTAAACAGACTATGACATGTTTTGACCCTGCACCTTCCCAGCTATGACATCTGTTTTGTCGTGTTACCAGATAAGCTGTAGCTGATGAAAATCATAATTTTGAAAACCATTCCCACATTTAATTGCTTCCAATTATGTAACTAACCAGGGAAGGGGTTATGAACTTTCTAATATACTCTTAAACTCACACTTACCCTCAACTTACTCTGTCACAGTGACATTTTTATACTACCAGGCAGTTGAGAAAGTAAGATGTAGCAGATCTCACCTAAGGGAGCCAAAGAAATCTTAGTCATCCATTGTCCAAATATAAAATATTTATTTCAAAAATAGTTATGTGTGTTAACATATTGTTAATTGCTCTCAAAATGCTTCAGAAGGCATATCTTTCAGAGGAGGCATCTCGAAGGTAAATTTTCAATATTTGCCCCCAACTGTATACTTTTGCCACACTTGAGTGGTACGTCACATAGTGTAAGATAGTGTAAGCAAAGTCCCAGAACCTGAAGAGCCAGTCAATCAACGAAGACAAAAATATCAGCAGCACCTGTGATGGAATAGAAAGTGGACCCTTGTTTCAGGCTCTAAGCGCTACATGGGACGTGGAGATCTGTGTATCTGTCCAGGGGAAAGGACTAATGCCCATTATGTACGAACTTTGACTTGTCCGTTAACCTGGAAAGTTGGAAGTTCAATTTAAACTTACTTGAAATTCTTACATACCACACACAATTTTGTAGATGCAAATTGATATTCAAGAAATAAGAAATGAAATATTATTTCCAGTATAGCAAATGTTTTCCATGGTATCTTTTATTGAGCAAATGTAAAGAATATACAGGAATAATATTCATATTACCTTTTTACAACTTTCCAGTGTTCATTAGCTCTACAAAAATCATTTTGCTTCTGTTTTAGTTTCCTCATCTGTATAGTCACAATGCTTTCTACCTTATAATTATGATGAAAAGATAATATAAGGCATAATTACAGTTTTAAAAATTCCTATTCACTTCTATAATCATTCAAAATGAGTCTATATTGAAACTGAGTTATTATTAAAAAGTAATGCTTCTGTCTTCCAAAAAATTAATGAAGACACTTTAGACTGTAATGAAATGTGGCATTAGTAAGTAAAAAAATGATTTAAGGCAATTTTAATTAAGCATGGGATATTCAGAACCGAAAGAAAACTGTTTTTCCAAACTGCTTGTACACCAAAAAGAATAGAATTCACAAACTGTAATTAGCTAAAGGTCAAGCATAAAATGAATCAGTTCATAAACACTAATTAGTGTTTTACCAGTGATTGCATGAGAACATTTATGGATTCAAAACTAGATAATAGGAATTAAAATTGGAAAGTGTGGGTAGATTTAATGATTTATTCCTCCCACTCAAATCAGGATTTCTGACTATTTCATCTCCGAAACACTATTAAACACACTTTCCACTCTCCCTCATCCTCTTTTCTGCTTTCCCTCCTAAAGAAGACTGTTGATCCAACTTTGAATGAATTTAGCTTAAAGCTAAAAGGGATATCATCCTAATTGAGAGAAAGAAATGGTATTTCGATTCAATTGAAAAGGATTTGCACTTGTTTACGTACCACATTTCATTACTTGTGTCAGTGAAATACTTTGTTCCAGAAAACAATGGCTTCTCCAAATATAGTCGTCTAATTACAGAAATTACTCCCCAAAGTTTTGCTTTTCACATGAAAAATTGCATTTGTACTAAGGTCGTTTGCAAATACAATTTTAAAATTAAAATAATTGCTAAAGATTGTGCTAAGTGATCTCCTTTAGGATCTGATCCATTTATGTGATCCAACACACTGATGCACATCTCATGGTGTACAAATACAGTTGATAAGGAGAAAATAATACATACATTCATCTCCCGGAAAGACCAATAAAATTGGAGATCTCAAATGGCAGATGCATAATTATAAAGACAGAGATTCTAAGGGGTAAGAAAAACAAAAGCCGCAAGCACTTTCTGATTCATCCTCCCGGATTCACTTGAATTGGAGGAGTAATATTAAACTGTAATTTCACAAATACATAATGTCATGCACCCCCCACTGCAGTACATACAATAGCGTCGCTGTCCTCATAACTTTTACATTTCATGCAGTCTACCTCCATCTTGCTTCACTCCTGATCTCTACTGCTTGTTAACCTTCTCTGTAGATTACATTTTTCATAAAGCTAGAATCCTAAAGTATGTCAGGCTTTCATACTGGTCCCTTTCATTTGGCAATTATTTTCGGGTTTTCGCTGTATATATACATGTGTGTGTGTACAGTGGTACTCCACCGCTAAAATCTTTTCACTGCTGCATAATACCCCATTGTACAGAAGTAACAATTGCTTGTCTACTCACCTATGGAGAGACATCATAGCTCATTCCAGTTCGGGCAGTTATAAATAAAGCTGCCATCTATATCAGTATGTAGGGCTTTGTGGGGCATACGTTTTCCACTCACTTGAACAGATTCAATGGACTACTATGTTTAGATTTGTGAGCAACTGCCAAACTGCCTTCCAAATTGTCTGCATCATTCTGCATTCCTACAAACAATGAACAAGAGTTGCATGTTTGCTCTGCATCTTTGAAAGTATTTGGTATTGTCAATTATTGTGGCTGAATTTTCATTTTTGTCTTGTTTTGTTTGAAATTCACCCCATCTACTACGTGGGTAATAATAATTGTTTCTTTTCACTCTCAATTCCAAACTGACCTACGATGAACCTTGTTTTTTACAGGGTTATTTCTACTTATACATTTTTTTTTTTGTTGTTCAGTTGTTTGCTAGGATAATTTGTCTAGTTCTTAAGTATTGAGAGTTTCTTTCTTGTTGCCATTGTTATCTTTCAGTTATGTATTTTGGATATGATTCTTTATTCAATAATTGTTTTGCAAATTTTTATTCCACTCTGTCTGACTTTTAATCAATGCTTTTTTAATTAAATAAAGTATGATTTATTTGTTTCCTTTCATGTATTGTGCTTTTGATGTTGTGTCTAAAACTGTGTCACCAATACGGAGATCATCTAGATTTTCTCATGTTATTTTCTATAATTTTATAGTTTGACTTTCACCTTTAGGTTTACAATCAATACATAGTTATTGCAAATGGACTTCAAATTATTATTCATTGCTTATGAAAATAAACTACTGAGTTGCCTTTACCACCTTATCAAGATCTTTTGAATACACCTGTGTGGGCTTACTTTTGGGATCTATATTGCTAAGCTTCACCGATCTGTTTGTCTATTCTTTCAGAAGCTTCACGTAATACTTCTTATTGTAGTGTTAAGTTTGAGGTCAGATACAGGGTCAGTCTTCAGACAGTGTTTTTCCTCCAAAATATTTTGTGATATTTTTCTGGATCTTTCATCTTCCCAATATTGGTAAAATAGTGTATTGGAATTTTAGTTAGATTGACCAGAATCTGTAGACATTGAATATTTCTAGCCACGAGTATGAAATATCTCCCTAGGAAAGTTAGGCCTTTTCCCTATTTTAAGATATGACCTCTCATTTTGTTTACCTCAGTTCAAATATATATGTCCAAATTTGAAGATAGTTATTTCAAAACTCATGAGGTACTAGATTTTGTTTTAGGAACAATGGAATTAAAGTTCAGAGAGGTTAAATCCCGCATGATATGAGACTATGGTAGAATTACTGTAAAAAAATTCAGACTGTAGCAATGAGCAGTTTATAAGAACACTGATTGTTAAAACTGTCATTTTCTATCACGACGACTAAGCACACATTTGGTTTTCTAATTTGGATAACCATAATTTCATGTGGTCTCTTTCTTGTCCACTATGTTGGCGGGAGGTGCTAGATCCTTCAAGAGATGGTACCTAGCAGAAGAAAATCAAATCTTCGGAAGTTAGGATTCTAAGACTTTGGTGTTGTTCATTTTTTCTCTTTAACTATTGGATGAGCACGAGGTACACAACATTTACTCGGATCTCACATTATGATATGCTGCTTCAACCAGGTCAAATGCCAATGAGACGCAAGTAGCAGTTGGTTGAGTCCTCCAAAACTCTGAGCCAAAATATACCTTTCACTATTTAATTTGATTGGCTGTTATTTTTGTTATGGCAATGAGAAGCAAATACCTTGAGATATCTTTTATATTACATGCATTATCTCTACTTTTTGTTCATGAAAACAACCCTAAAATAACATAAAATCAAGTCACATTAACCCTTTGATGGTTGAAGCCATTATGTCAACTTGAGGCAATTAGGAACCATCCCTGGATTCGACATTTATGAATCAGTATGGATTAGAGTGTGAATGGTCTGTAGGCCAACTAGTAAGGGAAGAATATACACCCCAGTGTGGGAGGCCCTACTGGGAACTCCAACTGTATAAAAGCAAGGTAGAAAAAAGATTGTTACAGCTTTTCCCTCTGGGAAAGCTCTTGCCTTTGCAATTGTCTGTGCTGACTTGCTACGCTCCATAGATCTTCATCAGAGATTTGCACCAATCTACCAGTCACTGGTCTACAGTCACTAATCTTCAGTCTCAGGTCTTTGCCATTGTTCTTCAAACAAGTGACATCCGCAGCAGATTCTCACTGGCTGTCCTGCAGTCCTGGACGGGTGTTCTACCTCGTGACTGAGCAGCCATCAGACACTCCAGCTCTCACATGTGCAATCCTTCCAAATAGATTCCTTTTTGTCTTATAATTTCTGTCAATTCTGGCTTTCATAGAACCCAAACTAATACAATCCCTCTACAAAACAGGAGTCTTTAAAATGTCACTTAATTAGAACTACTTCAGCTGTGGGGAGGATGTATAAATACGACTGTTAAGTAAACAAAAGCTATGCTTCAAGTTTGAGTAGCAGAAAGTAGATACTTCATATCTTTTTCTTTTTTTCTTCAAATGATATGCTGAAATTAAATGCAATTGCTGTATTCATTTGAAGAGATGAAGACACTGAGTAGGAAGTGTTAATATAATTTGCCCAGAGGTATGTTTATTTCTTGTATTATAATTAAAATTAATCTGCACTAAAACATCTTTTGTTGCATGGAAGATACCATATTTTAAGCAAACCATCTTTCTTCTGCATTGGCCCGATGATGTATTATCTTAGTATATCACTAACAAAAAAACTTTCAGAAATGATTTATTAGTAATTGAAGTTCAAGATAGTATTCAAGGAGAGGAATTTTGTTGTTGATATTGTTGTTGTTGCTGTTGTTGAGTTTCATAAAAACAAAGAACCAAAATAGTGGCACAATAGATTAAAAAGCAGTTACACAAGTAGTTGAGTATTAATATACACAAAAACATTTGCCAAAGTGTGATGTCTAGAAATATGTTTGCAATAATGGTTCAAAATGTAAAGGGATCCCTTCTAGAAAAAAATGATGAAATGATAAATTAAGGCAGTGAAAATTAACTAAGTAATTTTTCAACCTCTCTATTTGATATATAGTGCCTGCCATTCTTTAATAGGATTTATATGAGAAAACACTGCTTTTTCTATTCCATTGCATTAATATCATTAATGTTTCAAATTTTTAAATATTAGGCCTTATGTAGATATCCAGAACATAAAATAGCATGATTTGTCATTGATTTGTAAAGCTAATTAAAAATTAGAACACTGTTGAAATAGGCTAGAACTCTTGGTTGGATTATCTTGAGCTTTATATAGTTAACAGAACCAATCTTTAGAAGAGGATTCTGGAAATATACAGCATAGCTGCTAAACATTAAAACCCAAATTAATCAAATTTCATAAAGTTAAATTAGTAAAGATTCAAAATTAGAATGTATTTTTGGCCATGCATGATAGTGCATACCTATGAATTCTCCCTCTTTCCTGACAAAATAGCTTCATCCCATTACCCAGGAGGCTTAGGCAGGAGGATTGTGAGGTCAATCCTCAACTTTAGGTTTGAGACCAACTTGGACTACATAGTAAAACCCCATTATGCATTTTTGAAACATTTTCCCCCCATCCACAACTGTGTATCTCTAGAGTCCTCACATAGCTCTCATTTTTCTGTTCACCCATTATCAAAGGCTTTTAAGAATTACTAAATTACTATTTGTCTTTATAGAAAGTGTAAAACAAATATAAAGAGACAATATTAGTGGCCCCTTTCTTCTCTGTTCATTTACTTTCTCATTTTTGTATGTTCATGCATGCAAATTTTAATTAAAGTTTCATAGGAAGTCTCTTTTATAAGCGAATTACAACCCTTCTCTGAAAGAATTCAACTTCACTTGGTTTAGAAAATTTGTTCAGCAAGAAATAACTATTCGTACGTAGAACTGCCAAAGTTTGGAGCCTGAGGTATTTGGTGGGATATTTAAATCAAATGTATACATTAATTAAAAGTCTAGATTCAATTAAGTATTATTTAAAATTATTGTTTGAGCTATTATCCATAGTAGTCCAGATGAAATAATAAGTTTTATAGCACAGAATGTAATGAAAAGCAACCTTTACTTACATCACTGTTCTGCAGTGCTCACCAGGCACCATTAGAACAGCATGATGCATATTAAGCCTCCAGTATGACCTGCCTCACCTTCAGACTTTATGTACTGTGTAAGAAAATTACTTAATTGGCAATTCTGAAAGAACCATAAAATTAGAGCTCAATACAATTAGTGTCATTCTAAATATGCACATTTCTAAGCATTTTATTTAATTTTAATAGGCATGAAAAGATTGATAGACTCATTTTATTTTATAAAGCCCATTTCCATCAGTGGAATGGACAGAGGATAATTTTCTGTGTATCTCAGAAAGTCTTTGCTGGGCTCTCAGCGTGGGTCTTCAAGTCTCCTTGATGAAGATATTTTAGGCTTTCTTCCTTTGAAGTGGTCTTTTGTGTGAACCCCCGGTGTGAAGTGTGGCTTTAAACGTTAGCTTCTAGACCCTCATAACACAATCCATCTCCTTTGCTCTGTGTACCGACTGAGACTAACCCTATAGTTGCCAGAGCTAAAGCTTCCTTTTAGAGGTTTTCATAATAGTTCCAAAAAGTCTAACTGATTTCATGAAATTAGGAACCACACGCGGAAAAAATAAATCAAAGATTTAAAAGACCATTTGTTTCAGTTGCTTCCAAGTCCCAACATTTCAGGATTTGATTCCAAGGAAATGTGGCACATCTGCAGTAGATGCATCAGGGTGGATACTCTCTGACTCTGGACCCAGCCCCGGGGGATCTCTGGCTGTCTCACTGCATCTGCCCTTGGCCCTCACTGAAAACTTTCCACTACACACTCAATATTCTGTATGTACACACCCTGTGTTTCTTGCTGTTTAGTTTTTTGATAGGTCTCCTCACCGTTCACTTACACCACTTCGCATTTTTAAATCCATCAACTTTATACTCAGTTAAAGCAACAAAGTCTAAGGTTAGCTTCACTCTAGCATAGGAATTCTCAATCATTTAGGGCTGTAATATGCTCTTAAAATTTAAAAATTACTGAGAAATATGTGTAGCATTTTATTAAATTATGTATTTCAATATACAGTATCTTAAATATTAACACTTAATTTTTAAATATTCATAAATGCCTTAAAATAATTATTGACTATCTCATCACATTGTAAAATATAGTTTGATGTGAAATATCTAAAACAAGAAAAATTCATAGTGAGAACAGATAAAAATTAAGTGTTGTCTTATCTTATAGCTATTTGCTCTCCCTTTGGCCTAACCCAGTAGATTCAAAATGTTTTATTTCACTTACCGCTGCGAATAATTAATGACTACGACTGTTGAAGGGATTAGGTCAACTTGAAAGAATTAGGAAACACCCAATTTAGAGTTTATAGGTGAAGGAGAAACACCCACCTCGGATTAGGAGACCCAACAGGCAGCTTGAAGTAAATAAAAAAGAGGAAGATTGTTACAGCTTTCATGTATCAAACTGCCAAAGTTTGGAGCATGAGGGACTTGGTGGAATATTTAAAGGAAATGTATACATTAATTAATGTATACATTAATGTATCCTGAGAACACTCTGACCTTCACGATTGTCTATGGGCATTAACTTGCTCCTGTCCACACATTGCTGATCTTCATCACAGATTTGTCCCAGTCTCTGGTCTTCAACATTGTTCTTATAGCCACCAAGATCCGCAGAAGACTCACACCAGCCGACCTCCAGTCCCGGACAGGTATTCTAACTCATATCTGAGCAGCCATCTGACTCTCCGGCTCTTGCATATGCAGGCCGCCATTTTGGACTATCTCTCTTCTTGGAGTTGTAAGCCTTCCAAATAAATTCCCTTCCTTTATAATTACTGTCATTTATGCCTCTCCTAGAACCCTAACCAGTACAATGAGAAAGCACTGGCAACTTAAAGGAATTCATTTTTCTTTAATGTAGCCTTACTTTTCTGTTATTTTTCCCATTTTATTAGTATAAATATGCAATACACAATGCTTGAGTATTTTGTTCATGTCTGTCTATCTGTCTATATAGGTGTGCCTTCCCCTCCCCAGTTTTGGCCCTTCCTCTGTCTGCTTCCTCCTGCCTCCCATTATCACACCCATTTGGTTCTATAGAATGTCTGTATTTTGAGTTTCTCCTATTAGAGGAACCATGCAATATTTAGCCTTATGATTTTGATTCACTTCACTGAGCATGATGGTCTCAAGATGCATCCATTTACCTAAAAAAAACCCTCAAATTTATCTATCTTTATGAACAGTAATACTCCATTGTGTACATATACCACAATTTTTGAACCCTTTGGTCTGTTGATGGATATTTTGCCATATTCTACATATTTAGCTATTGTTAGTTGTGCTACTATAAACATGGGTACATGTGTCTCTCTGTTATATGTTGCTTTTAACTCTTTTGGAAAGATGCCCGGAAATTTTTCTGCATTGAATGGAATATTTATTTTCAGCCCTTTGAGGAATCTCCATACTGCCCTCCATAGTGGCTACAGTTTACAGTTCCACTAGCATGTAAAAGGGCCCTTCCCCCCTCCCCCCCACAACCTTACCAGCATCAATTTCTGTTCCAGTTCTTGATATGTGCTATTCTCACTGGTGTAAGATAATAAATTAAGACACCACATATTATGTAGTAGAAGAAGAAAACAGTTCATTCTCATTAAATTTAGTTCTGGTAAAAAACACAAAAACTTAGTTTCCCAGAGTGTGTTCTTGGCCTCACTATACGTGGAGACTGAGTATAGATGATACTGGATTTGGTGTGGTTATACCCTATCAAAAGCTGGGCTGCCTTGAATGTTGGTTGTAATTGTTCAGTATATTTTTACTGCAGAAGTTAGGAGAGGTCATTCCGAGTTTCAAATTTTTAACTGAAAAAAAAAAAATTGTGAACAGCAGCTTTATATAGGACTCAAATAAGTAACTGAGGTGGTAGGCCTCGCTAGCTAACTGTTAGTGGCTGGCACGCCACAGGTCCATACCTCCAAGTACTCAAGCCCTCACCGAGCATTCTTATAATTGTAATTATTTTTTGTAACACTTCACCATATACATTCAGTTTGAAATTATTATTGGATGAAATGTTCCATTTTCCTTAGGAGAAAATGTTTCACTGGATGACAACTTCCTGATACGGGTCTCCTTGCATCCCAGATGTCTTGGCAAAACTCAGCTTATGGGATTAGGGGTGGAGCTCAGTAATTAGAATGCTCACCAGGAAGTGCAAGACCCCAGGTTTGTTCGCCAGCACCACATAATATCCGCGTGTGGTGGCACATGCCTAAAATTCCTGCACTCAAGTGGTGGAGTCAGGAGGATTGCTATGGTTTTTTAGGCCAGCCTGCGCTAGATAGTAAGCTCAAGACCAGCCTGGACTACAGACTGAGATCCTGCCCCAAGAAAAAATAAATGCATAAAGGCATAAATCAGCTTTTATTTCTAACTTTCTTACTTTCCTGCCTTTTTCAGCAATTACTTCCCCAATATTTTTACGAATAAGCTTAGATCTGTGTAATTCCGTGACTAACTGTGAATCCCACTTTATAGCTGAGAAAACATAGCAGTGGAAGCTTG
Source organism: Ctenodactylus gundi (assembly GCA_004027205.1). Taxonomy (NCBI): domain Eukaryota; kingdom Metazoa; phylum Chordata; class Mammalia; order Rodentia; family Ctenodactylidae; genus Ctenodactylus; species Ctenodactylus gundi. Next base: position 30,635 of record PVKB01004390.1, on the reverse strand, counting down.
GCTATGGGTCCGTTACTAGTGCCACACGTCTTGTGCCTCAGATGTTGTCAGAATAAAGGAGTGGCACCCACTCTAAAAAGGCACAGTTACATTGACAGCTCAGAGATGATGCCCTACAGTTTGCTACCCTTGAAGATTAAAAGATTTATTTCCCAGCACCCGCCAGTGGTGGTAAGAGCCAGAGCTTTCAGCCACATGAACACTTTCCTGCTGCCCTCCTCTCTTGGTGACCCAGTCTTTCTTCGGGGAAAGACAGATGCCTCAATGTCATGCTCCTTTCTCCCTGACTCTGAAAAGAACAAGGGCTCAGTGCTCTTGTCCTGTGTGAGACAACTCCTGGTGTCAAAGTTTCTTTTTGAATTGGTTAAATCTATCCATTTCAGACTTACAATTTCTTATTCCTTTTTTTCCCCCACTCTCCTATTGCTAGTGATACTGACAGCTTCCCTCCGTAAACCACCTGGGTGCAAATCTTTTTTTTTTTTTTTCAAAATCTGCTTCCTGGGTAATCTGGCCTTCATAGTTTTCCAACCATGGAGGTTGGGAAATGTAACCTTTAAGCGTGGAGACAATGTACCCACCTAAAATTTGATATTTTTCCAAGTCAGGAAGAATAGGCTAGTAGTTAATAAACCTGTATTGTAACATTGATTCAATGCACACACAAAATAAATATATATTTTAAGATGGGAGTTTTTCTCCACATTACTTCAAGTTAGAAATAGAAAATATTCTATATTTTTTGCATAAAAACCGAATAGAACAAAGTGTTAGTATTCATGCATCTATGCATGTATCTGTTAGCTTGTAATAATTTCCAATATCTCAACCCAACCAAAAATTCCTTGAGATGAATCTGAAAATATTGATTTATATATGGTTTGCTATTTGAGCCACACAGGTGGCAAACACCAATTACAACCACGGTATTGTAATGATGCATTCTTTTTTAAAGACGATATTTTAAAGAAATATATGGTACTTACTATTACCTCAATTTTTTTTCATGGCAGGATGTATGACAAGGCTGGACACTTTCAATCAGAGAAACATCAATTAACAGTCAAGTTTGAAGTTTTCAATGACCCAGTAAAGAGTTTTATTACCAAAAGTGATTCTTTTCAAATAGAGCTACAGCTGGGAAAGTAGTAATTGCATTTTTTAAAATCAGACTTTCAATGACATCTGAAGCCAATTTTCATGTTCTTTGAATCCAGTCTTAATCAATATTAGTAAGCGACACATTTTCTTAACAATTAAAATTTATTAGATCAGCATGAACTACTAATACCTGTCTCAAAAAAAAAAACCCTGGAATTTAGGAAATGTTGCATTATTATAATGTTCTTTGTAATCGTAAAGCAAGAAAAATAATGAAATGTCTAAATTTCTAATGCTTAATGTTTTTTTGTTTTGTTTTGTTTTGTTTTGTTTTTAACTTCAGATTATGTATCAGCTGCTTTCCCTTCTACCTTGTGGCAAAATCCCATAGCCACTTTTAAACAGGCAGCACCAGGGGCAGCCCCAGGAAATGAATCTTACCTTGATTGGCTCATCATCAATGTTTTTTCCTGAACACTAGACTCTGCTCACAGGGGTTCGTGGGGGCTACTGGGCACAGTTCCAGACAGTGGTCGTGCGTGCGAGACCTACTGAGAAGATATTAGAAAAACTTCTGCTTTGAGAAAAAATGAATTTATACAGGGCTTATTTATGCCTACTATTATCCTTTCTCCTTCATGCATAAAACAACTGCTATGAAAATCTATTATTTGGAGCAAACAGGGTCATTTATATCACACAAGGGAGAAAATTCTCCGAAATCTCAGCCTATCACTCTGTTACGTAATTGAGCTGCAAGAGTGTCCCAGGAAATATTAATATCTTCCTCCATATCCTGTTAAGTGACCAACAACCATCAGAATCACTGTCAGAAGAGTAACAAACCTCATAATTATTTTGGGATTCTTGTGAGAATTAAACAGATTGTTATTACTTGTCTTCAGAAACACTCATATTTCTAGGTATTTATCGAGAGCTTTCCATAAAAAAGACAATGGCATAAGGAATATATATGCACTAATTAAAGTTTTGTGCATAGATCTTGTTTGCATATTCCATTAAAAGTCTGGAAAAACCAGGACGCTGTAAAGTGATGTGACACATTTAAGAGAGAAGATGATAGCGCTACTCTTGTGCTTAATGTCTACACCTCATACGTGTTCTCTTCTGTGGCAAGGTGATCACTTTTATTCACATGTAATTAACTTAATTCATGAAGCAGCACTTAGAAGTACCCAATGTTATTACCTCCATGTTACACACCGGAAAAATAGGTCAGAGAGAAATTGCCTGAGGTTTTCCAGCTAATAAATGGAAAAGACACAAACAGGTCACAGAGAAGTGTTTTCAGACAGAAAGGACCTACAGGACCCGTAGCCAGAAACTTGCATTACAAAAACAAAGCAAATAAAGGAAATGTAAGTACTTCACTCAAAACCATAATTTCAAAGCAAAATAGAAACTTTTTGACTCAAATTTATTTAAAAAATAAAATGCAAAATATTCTCAATGCATTGAGGGGCAGTAAGCTACGTGAGAGTAAAAAATACAGTACATATATGTCTAAGGTCAGCATGAGGAAAATGAAAATGTGCTATCCTCAATCTCATACTTTATGTGACCCTCTATAGCTTTGCTGTTTAAGGTACTTATGGCAGTTAATTGCTTAACACTATTAATCCCCAAGATACCATTAAAGTTAAAAAAGAGCAATAGCTAGTAAAATTGTCAATAAAATAGAATGAATTGTTGTTACACACATTAAAATAGATAAATCTCAAAATACATATGCTTGGAGCAGAGCACCAAAGAGGAAGACATAAGGCTTGATTGATTTACATAAAGTCTTAGAAATTGATTTTCTTTTTCCTTCTATAGTTATTATTTACTTAAAGCATTCAAAAATAAATGAGGTAATTACAGTGAACAAAATACCTCAAGAAAAAGAGAAGAATCTCTCAAGAAAAAGGGAACGGATGAAAATTAAATGTTGTATTAAGAAGAAAAAGAAATGTTATATAGTTTGTCTATTCAGATGATGTGCTTTCAAATGGGATTATATCCTGACAAACCCATTATAACTTGAAAATATTGTTAAGTTGAAAATAGAATTAACATACTTAACCTCCTGAACACCATAGCTTACAAATATAATAATCTGTAGGTCATTGTGTGTTTAACCTCACAGTCACATGCAGAGATACAACTCACTGCCACACAGACCCCCAGTAGTAAAGAAAGTTCATAGTACAACACGTGGCTATGTTAGCAAAAAGTCTGAATCAAAAACTCAAGATTAAATTTCTGCTGAACGTATGTTGGCTTCAAAACACTGTAAAGGTGTGTAGGAGCCATACAGGAAATAAGAAATTATTAAGCCCAGAAACATTCGCATATACATTAAGCAGTGACAATGACTTCAGGATAAAATAATGGGGAATTCATGTACCTTGTGCTCAGAAACCAAGTGAAGAACTTCATAAAATTATTCTTGAATCTGAATCAGTATGCAAATAGACACAGAGTTTTATTCATGGATAGAAGCAGGTAAATTTAGATTAACTCATTTTTGGATATTGATATTGTCTAAATATTTATTTACTCTGAAACTCATTGAAAAATAATCCCCAATGTGATGCTATTTGGGAGGTGGAGACTTTGATACATGATTAATTAGATAATTACCCTGTAGGAGACCCCCCATCCAGGTATGTTAATACCTGTTAGCACTCAGGAAAGCTGAAGCATGAGGTAAGTTAAATCCAACTCCCTCTGGTCAATGGCAAGATACTGCGAAGAAGAAGAAGAAGAGGAAGAAGAGGAAGAATAGGGGCTGGAAAGGTAGCTGTCCTGATTACTTTCTTGTTACTAGGACAAAGTACCCAACATCTGCAATTTAAGGGAGGAGAGATTTATATAATTCACAGTTCCAGAAGGTCTCACACAATCTGCTCCTAGTCAGCTGACAATTGTAGAAGCACATGGCAAAGCACATTTCCAGAACTGCTAAAAAGTCCTAATCCAAAGTCTTCTTTAAGATTTGAGGAAAACCCTTAGGTGTGAGCTCCTATAAAATCAAAGTAAGTCAAGCATGCCCAACATACAATAGCACAGGGTAATCATCCCCATTCTAAAAGGGAGGAGTAGGAAGATAGAAAGCAATTAGACCAAAATAAGTTCTACACCCAGCAGAACAAGGGTTAAATCCTGCATCTCTGTGTCAAGAACTTAAGGTACACTCTAGCAAAATGTGAACTCTAAAAGGCCTGGGTGACCCCATCTCTGCAGCATTGTCTCTAGCTGAAAGCTGTATAGCTATTTTTTTTGGGGGGGGGGGGGCGATGGGGCGGCTAGGCTGGCTTTGCTTATAGCCTGTGGCTTTTCTCTGAAGAAGAAACACTCTTCTGGCATCTCCAAATTTCTAGGGTGTACATCTTAGACTTCTGCTTTACAACTTCATAAGTTGCCCTTCCAGGGGCACATTGCCTTGACTCCAAGGTCTTTGAAGTTTGGATGGAAGCCTCCAAGACCCTACAACTCTTTCATTCTGCATGCCTTTGAAGGTGACACCACATGGATAATGCCAAGACTGACACTGGCTAGAACACTAATCTTGCCCTCTGGGACTTTGACCACAGCATCCTGCCAGTCTAGATGACTGAACTTCACATGTCTGTACTCTTGCAAAAAGGATTCTCTGAGATACTCTTCTCTGAGCAATGTCATTTGCTTTTCACTCTTTAGTTGGCAAAGGGTGGGATCTGGTTGGTGCTTGAGACATCATAAAGACATCTTTCCTATAGTCTTGGTTTTAACTACTTGACTTCTTTTTAATGTTGATCTTTTTAAATTTCTCATGCTCTTTTATTCCACCTCTGCAGATCCTATCAATCTTGTAATGTTGCAAACTTTTTTCATCATTTTACTGCCATTTTTTCCTGATATACAGTACAGAGCAGGTTAAAAGCCGCAAGCAGTAGCCACATGAATTTTCCTCCAGCAGATTAAGTATTCCATTGCCCTTAATCTCAGTTTTAGTCACAGAATCTGGACAAGGGCCAAATACTGACACAGGGCTGAAGTAACAGCAGAGAGGTTAAAAGTGCTTGCTTAGCAAGTGCAAGGCCCTGAGTTTGATTCCCCAGCACCGTATAGAGTCAAGCATGGTGGTGAACTTTGGTAATCCCAACACTCTTTGAGGCTGAGGCAGGATGGTTGCCATAACTTCAAGGCTAACCTTGCTACTACATAGTGAATTTAGCACCAGCTTGCACTACAGAGTGAGACCCTGTCTCAAAAACAAAACATCCTGCCTTTTTTTTTTTTTTTTTTTTGCCAGAGAGCAGCATGTGTGGTTTGTAGGCCAATTGCAAATACAGTCCTCTTTCCCCAGTGAAACTTTTTGAGCCTGGACTTTGCAATACATACTTGTATCAACATTTTGATTTTCTGAGCAGCCCTGACCAAAATCTTTTATCAAGCTCAGCTCATAACAATCTAGCTGGCCTCTTCATACCTTTCCAAATTTCTCTCACAAACTATTTGCAAAGATTTACAAATCACATGGTTAGGTAAAATCACAGCAAAAACCCCAATTATGGTACCAATATCTGCCTTAGCTGTTTTCTAATTTCTGGAACAAAATATCAGACATCCACAATTCCTCTAGGTCAAATTCCAAGTATGCGCTCCTTCTAGTCAGGCCCTGTCTCCCAAAAGCACATGGTTCCATAGGTATCCCACTACATCCAAATAAATGAAGCTTTTGGAGAACATTACAGATCCAAATCATAGTAGTACCTCAGTGGCAGAGCATTCCTAAGTTTTATAACTGGACCACAAAAAGGGAGCGAGAGAGAGACACAGAGAGAGAGAGAGGGAGAGAGAGAGAGACCCCAGAATGCTGACTTAGCACCTTCCACAATGTGAAAAGGACCAGAGATTTGTGAAACAGTGCCCTTATGAAGGAGAGAAAAGACATCTCCACCAAACATTGAAAACAAAACAAACAAACAAACAAACAAACAAACAAAAATTTAACCAAACATAATATTAAGTTGATATGTAGATATATGTCTGTAAAAGTGCAAACTACATAAAAAAGTTTCCTCTAAAATTCAGGACGATGGCTGTCCCTGAAAGAGGAGAACAAAGATGTACCATACTGTGGTGCAGTCAAGTAGCTTCTAATGTACTGGGAAAGTTGGTGTAGCTGCTACACATGGAAATGTTCATTTTATTATTCTGTAGATGTATGTAAGCTCTTATTCATAACCATTATGTTATATACTTCTCAATAGTTTTTCTAAAACTCTACAAAATTTGAATTATTGTTTTAATATTATGAAATTAATATATGACTATAATTATTATTATTAAAATAAAATAATTTTCTCTCAGCCCTTAGGAGATAGTATTTTATTGTACCTAGGCTTCTATTTTTATTCTGTAAAAATGCTGTGTTGAATCTGCAGTATGACAGAAAGTAAATTGTAATAATTGTGGTTTTCATTTCTATTCAGTCTTTTTAAAAACGTGGTCACCTTAAAATAGTTGCAGCTCACATTTTTAGCTTGATCAAATATTTTACATTAAATAGTGTGTTTTACTGTTATATTGTCTTTTTAAACATCCTAATACCTACAGGGCTTTGTAGAGTATAGAATTTCTTACAGTGGTTGGAGTCTTTGGTTCAGGGATTACCAAACTGTCTAATATTAGATTTTAGCACAGAGACGCGCGTACTCAGTTTGCTCCTGTAGGTATTAGAAGGGTTAGTTGTACTTACTCTATGTACACTGTACTTTAATCTATTAATTAAATCAAAGACTATTGTGAGAATATACCCCTGTTACAAATCCCCTGATGAAATAATTGTTGTGATTTCCATCCTTCATTTTTGATCCATACACGGAGCCTAAGTAAGAACAGGAAAAACGTTTTACTGTATTTTCTTTATAGTAAGCAATTGCTTTCTTTAAGAAAGAAAAGAAAATATATATATATATATATATATATATATATATATTTTTGAGCAAACACATACTCCTGAATATGTGTTTACCTGTGTCTGTGACTTAAGAAGACACTCCATTTAAGTTGTGCACTCAGAACACTAATTTTAGGTGAATATTTCAAATTATCTTTTTACTTCATTGGACTAACACCCATTTTCATATTTCTTATATTCTGTCAATACCAAACATCAGTTTCTTGTATATTGCTTAATTTCCTTATTAGTTTGCTTCCAAAAGTAGATTTCTGTGATGTTAGAAACTACAATAGAGGAGATATGGGGAGAATTCTGGGAATTTCTGGTTGAACTTGTGATCTGAGTTTAGCAAACCTTTTAGAAATGTGTTTGCTGTAGTTTACCCCCACATCCAGGGGTACTCTAACAGGGAAACAAGTTTTCCTTGCTCAAGAGAAGCAGAAATCAGGCCAGACATTCTTTACTTTATAAAAGTGAATATTAAAAAGTAGAAAAAAATATGAAAAAGTCATTCTTATTTAACCAAATGGCTCACATAAAAGAAAGTAAGACAACATGGGTATATATATATATATATATATATATATATATATATATATATATATATATATCTGTTGTGTGTTGTTTTGGCCTCTTTTGGATATATTCCCAGGAGGGGTGTCACTGGATCGAAGGGGATATTTATTTCTAGTCTTTTGAGAGATCTCCATACTGCTCTCCAAAGGGGTTGTACAAATTTACACTCCCACCAGCAGTGCAGGAGGGTTCCTTTCTCCCCACAGCCTCGCCAGCACTGATTGCTATTTGACTTGTTGGTATAGGCCATTCTCTCTGGGGTGAGATGGTATCTTAGCGTTGTTTTGATTTGCATCTCTCTATGGCTAGAGATGTTGAACATCTTTTCATGTATCTATTGGCCACTTGTACTTCTTCTCTTCGTGAGTGAATACAGCACAACTAACAATAGCTAGAATATGGAAGTCACCAAAATACCCATCAACTGACCAATGGATACACAAACTGTGGTATTTATACACAATCGAATACTATGCATCTATAAAGTCCAACAGCGTGGAGGCTTTTGCAGGCAAATGGAAGAAGCTTGAGAACATCATGCTTAGTGAAGTGAGTCAGAAGCAGAAGGTGAAACATCGAATGGTCTCTCTGATATGAGAGTCCCAGATCTCAACTATTATGGAACTTAAAATGAAAAACAAAGTGAAACTGGGGGGTAGGATGGGGAAGGAGGGAACGTCTTTGTCACCTTGACAAGATAGTTATGTGCACAAAATGTTAAACTTCATTGTGAACCTTAAATTTTGCACTTATACATATCAATAAAATGGGGAGAAAAAAAGTAAGAGAATTGTAGAGGTGGCATTTGAAAGTTAATTTTTTAATCAGATTCTCTCTTTGATTTTTCCTGATTTCTCCTCTTAATAAGATTTTTATTATACTTTTACTTAAAACAGTTTTCATAAATATGTCTTAAAATATGATTGTGCTTTTAGATGAAAACATATGCTAACGATTATTAGATTCAGCAAACACTGAATTAGGAATTTTTCATCTTGGTTTTTCACAAACATGAGGAATTCATGGCATCTGTCTTATGAGCCTATCTTATTTTAACTTTAAATAATTTAAAAATAATTTAAAACTTATTCTTTCTTTAAAAATTGAGATGGAACTGAGCATAGGAAAAAAACAATACATACAGGTACCCTGACACTGAGATAATTTTCACAAGTGGGAAAATGAAAATCTATATTTGAACTTATTTAAATTGAGACTTTCATTTTTATACATGTCATGGGAGACTTTCAGAGCAGTTAATACAATGCAAAGATTTTATTGTTCTGCTGGAAATGTTAAAACAAGAAAAAAAAAAGTTTTAAAAACACAAATTTAAAGAACTCCATTGTCAGCATGAAACACAGACTAACTCAGTCTCCCAGGATCTTGGTTAACATATCACAATTGAGAAAATACCTATAGGTTGATTTAAGTCCTAAAAAGTAGATTCTCCTCTATATGAAATGAATACTTGAAAGAGAGCGTAGCATACTAAGAATCTCGGGAACACATTTAAAAATAACCAAAAATAATGAAAGCATTGCCTTTAAATTTAAATCATAGTAAATGATATTAGACTACATAATAGTTGACAAACCCTGTAGAGAGAACTATCAACATATTGATGTTTCTAAAATAAGAAAGATAGAAAAATGATAATTTTTGAGAAAGATGTTCAATTAAACATTTTAAATAGCAAGGAAAATTAAAAATACTAAAAACTTTCTACTCAAATGTGCATAAAGAGATTTGCAGCAAGTGTCATATCCTGTGTGCCCGTACACAATTCAACTATCATATTCAAGTTGAAAGATGTTCATCACAGCCGTCAAAGGTCAGCTCTCCATTTTCTAGCATCCAGTACTCAGTAATTAAAAGGTCCTTATGTCAGAGCCTAGCCACGATTTCAGATTGATGGTACTAAGGCTCACAGTAATACTGTGATTTAGAATATGTTGGAACAGTTGGTTTCAAAATATCTGTGATTCTGTTAAATAGGGAACTCTTACAAGATAATGACAACCATAGGTAACAGATAACTCCTTTAGAGACAAAACACAGAGCCTAGACTTATAATTCAGGCACCACAAAACTCTGGACAGTGGGAACTGAATCAGACTCAGAAAGCAGATAGCCGTTTGAGCACATGTTGTGGTTAGATGCAGACCAAGCCTTATGGTGCCAGGAGTCCCAGGGCTCTGGCGAACCTAGGTTCATAAATCAATGGGCAGGCCATCTGAGTGCTCAGTGTGAGAGGTACTTGTGTGAAGGCATTGATCTTTTCTGTTCCCGTTTTATTGATACATATAAGCACAAAATTTAAGGTTTATAATGATGTTAAGCACTTTGTGCACATACCTATCTTGTCAAGGTGACAAGGACTTTCCCACTCTCCTTTTTTCCCTCCCACTACCCACCCCTTCCATTATACCCACCCTACTCCCTTGTTTCACTTTGTTTTTCGTTTTAAGTTCCGTAAGAGTTGTGATCTGGGTTTCTCATATAGAGGCATTGATCTTTTTTATCCTTAACCCAAACTCATGGTAGTAACTATAATCTGTATTCTTGCATTAAAATCTGCATCTTCAAAATAGTTCATTTAGTAGCTCATTTTTGTGTATGATAAGTAAGAGAACTTTCTAAATTTCTTTACAAATATAATGTAAACTTTTATGTACTTAATCCATCCTTTGAAATTACATTTTTGCAACGCACACACACACACACACACACACACACACACACACACACACACACAATAGAGAAAGGCTGAGATTGTAAACGGTGTCTCAGTGATTTTGTTGTGGAGGCTACTATCTGGTAGCATTTGTTTATTAATTAACAGCATTGAGCGAACTGAAAGAGCACTCATTTTTTGAAAGAATCCATCTTTAACGAGTGGGGAAGCATTATTCCTTTTTGACTAAAAACAATGGCTCACACATACACTGTCAGTGAAAAGTCAAGTGCTCTCCAAATGGAAGCACTGGTTTCCAAAGGGCCCTGTTAAACCCATGTAACTGTGTGTGCTTACCACAGTGCATCCACCTTTGAAGCCTTGGTAAAATATTAGTAATTACCTCAGTACGTATAAGGAGATTTTATTCAACTGAGCAACTCTCCTTCCACCTTTTCCATCGATTGTCTTACACTGATCTCTTGCCTTCTCTCTCCCTCTTTCTTTCTGCTTACGTTGTGATCAACACAGAGCCTGGGACCTACACCATAACAGATGCTTAAGTGTTACTTATTATAAGCAGAGTGCTGTGTTTTTTCCATTGTGCACAGTGTGAAACTCTCCTTTCTTAGGAGTAATTCTACTTTTCTCATCTCGAGCTTTTAGCAAGCACCATTCTCCTTCTGGCCACCATAGTTGGGGGACTTTAAAAACCTCACATATAAGTGTAATCATGTAATGCGAATCTCTCTGTAACTGTGCAAGTAGAAGCTTCCAATTGCAGCTTTGTTTGGAACTGTGCTATTTCTTGGCATAATTCTCTCTGAGTTCATCCATAGATGGAACATAATAGCATTTTCTTTTTAAGGCAGAATAACAGTTCATGTTACAAATGTACCACATTATTTTTAATCCATTGTAACTTATGAAATTCAAATCCTTCCATACAGAAAAGGGAATAATTAAGGGTGAAATAAAACCCATGGATGAGGGGGAAATGTGCACAGCATATACAAAGAATGGTTGATAGAGTGAATATTTTGCTAAAATAAATTACAGTAAAAGACATTTGGCTGTGGACTCCCCTTCAATTACCCCTTCTCACTTCGAACACCCTCCATTGTTCTTATCCGTTCTGGAGCAGTTCTGAAAGGTCCTTTTCATGTGCATTGTTATGTGGTGTGATTTTAAAAAAAAGATGGTGAATTCCATGTCTGAGTGGCATCCAATAATAAAAGGTAAACTAGCTTAAGAACCAAGTCACTCTGGCTCTGCCCTAAAGTAAAATGACCATTAAAGGTAGAGATTTTGAATGAATGTGGAACACTGAGGATGTCCCAGCAAAGCAACTGAATGCACACACTGAGCAGGCCCTCCAGACCTGTTTCATAGAGCTGGAAGAATGACGGGATTCATATATTCAAAAAGAGAAAGAGTAGTTGGAAGGATTGGCTGCTATGTTTCTTCTACTATAGTATTTTTAAATGATTTAAACATACACCGTTTTCTTTATTACACTTTGTATCTGATAGGGGGTTGATCCATAAAACACGTACCTAGAAAACCTCTAAAAATTAAACACCTCAAGAAAGAAAGGAAAATAAAAGAGCTTGTTTTAAAAATGAGTGTAGAGCAAGAGTAAATATTTTTCCAGAGGAAACGTTTGAACAAACAATATGTACATGAAATAATGCACAACAGTGTTAGCCAGAAGGAAATGGAAATCATCACGCGTTAACACCTCACACGTGGTAGTTTGGCCATTCTGCAGAAATCAAAATAAAAAGTCGAAGAACACCACAGAGAGAACATATTGACAGAGATGTAGAAAAACTAAACCCTCGTGCACTGTGTCTGAAATGATGTAGCCTATATGGAAAAGAGCATGAAAGTTCCTCAAAAGTTTAGGAAAAGAACTATCACGTGATCCAGCAACTTAATATTTAGTTACTCAGATAAAATAATTGCAATTATAATCTTGAAAAGATGTTAATCCTCTCATGTCCACTTTTAGTATTATTTATGATAAAGCGGGGGTGGAAAATTTCTATAATAAGTGCTTCCATTGGCACCTTCTTTTTTATGTTTTTTTCCAATATCATAGAAAATTATTTCTTAACTTCAGAGCAAGGAACTTGAAAAAATACGTGCAACAGTTCATCCTTATTTAACAGCCATGTTTTTTTCTCCGAACATTGTATCTTAAAGTCATAATTTAAAGGAATGCCTGTTAGCACTTTTCTCCAATTTTATTAAAAATATATATGCGATACATAATGTGCTTGGGTATTCTGTGCACATATATATATCACATCAACTATACAATCCCATAATCACTTCCCTCCCCCCATTTTTTAAAAATTTTTAACAGCCGAAACTCAACAAACTACTGAAGATCAGGGATCTACAGCAAAACCCTCTGTTATCTCTGTTCTAGGTTTATTCATCCGAGTTTGTCCTCTTTCCTCTTTCATGCTGTAAAGTCACTTTTTAGCATGAACCATCATATGTATTTCCTTTGGAGGAAAGCGTCCCTGACCACTGAGAACTTAGTTGTTTAGCAGATATCTGACACCTGACATTGCAGGTCGCACTAAATGTTGTTTGACATTTAATATACAATAGTGATAAGAGGCTAACAAATTCACAAGTCAGTTTTGCTTAGCTAATGACTTCTTTCTGAATTTCAAAGGCAGGAGGATTTCTGATGATTATCATAATATAAAAATTCATCTCTGATAATTTAGATATTTTATCAAACTAAATATATTTAAATAAACTTTTTAAATGTGAGAACAAATACAGAAAAGTTGATTTCAGTTGTTATAGAATTAATTTTAGCTTGATTTTCAGTTGTGATAGAATTATTTTTAGCTTGATTCAAGTTTTCTCACCTGGTAATATGACCTTACATTATGAACTTAAAGAAAGTACAACGCAGCCAAAATATTTTCTTTGGAGAGAGTAAAAGAGAAGTCATGAAGACAAGAAAACAATAATCTTATCACCCTCCTCCTTCTTCTCTTTACCTTACTGAAAATCACTGTAGGTAAAAACACAAGGTGGAAACATAATTTCAATAAACAAGCCTTGCAATGTGACCACTCCCTCAAACTTTCTCCATACAGAATTTATGCAACACTACTAATTTTAAAAAATACATTCTTATTAACTAGATTTTCATGTTTTCTAAAATGTTTAGGATGTAATTAGTTACTAGTAGAATTTTAAGTTCAAGTAATTAGCATAAAAAGTGCAGAGAACATAACCATCTACAAATATTAGCCAAAACAATAATGACAAAAAATGCACCAGTAACACATTTTTTATAATTTTTCACCAAATAAGTATGATTCTCGAAAGCAATAATGCCAAATGAAGATAGAAGCAAAAATGAAAGAATATCTGGGAAGGATTGTAAGCCTGACTTTTACACGGAGGATGATAGAACCACTGCTGATCTTTTTGAGGTGATTTTGCTTGTATACTACTATATTTAGCAATAAATAATTAAAGAAAACTTTCATAATATAAATTGCACCGGTGCAAGTAAAGAACGATATTTCCCTGGGAGTGAAATAGTCTATTTTTTCACTCCTCTTGCTAGAGATACTACAGAATTTGTTGTCAGTTTTCTTAAAAGAAACTGTGTTCCATTTTTATAGCTTTATTTCTCAAAATAAAAAGTAGAGAAAATAGTCCAGATATTTGAGGAATAGTAGAGCTGGAATCATGAGGAGTGTAATAGTTAACTCAGAAAAATATGAACTTTTGTTCCCAGTACTTCTCTACTTTATTAAGGTTGACAAACATGGTATTTGTGCATCCAAATACTTAATTTTAACAATATTTAGAGTATGATTTATTTTTTCCATAATTTGTTAACATAGGTCCTTATCTGTAGGACTCAGAAAGGAACAAATATCTATAATTCGCAAATGTCACAAAGATGACTTTAAACAAATTTCAGCTAACATCTTTCCCAAACTGCAACCACTCATTTAGGTTTTATGATAAGAGAAATCAAAAACCAAATGCTTACATATATGTGTGTGATACTGCAGTAACTCAGAAATCCTTGAAATAGTGGTGAGCCATGATTATTGAAGAGCTCACAACACCTGCAAATCTTCATTGCAAAGTATTTAAGAGAAGACCACAAATGTTGTTTTTCTAAGAGGAGCTAGAATGACAGGTGTCATTCAGTGATGCATTAAACTGGCATTACCCAGTGCAAGTGCCCCACAGAAACCAGGTCACCTCCTCCGGACTGACCACTTCGGCAAGATTACCTTGTCATCCCACGGCCCCAGCCTTCAGCTGCACAGGTAGCCACTAAGGCATGGTTTTGTTATTACAGAGGCAAATGTCAGCCAAGCACTATACCATGTACCAAAAGGCATGTAATCCAATGTGATCAGCGGCTTGCCCTGGGTGTCTTCTCCCGCCACACACAGCTCCTGGGAACAGAACAAAGACCCAGAAAGTCAAGACTCCTCTCCTCGTAGAGCTTCTACTCTTAGTGGAGGAGACAGGCAGACTGTAAACAGACGAAACAGCTTAGTGCTGTGTGATACGTAGGTGAATTAAAAGGAACAATGTGATAGGAGTGATTGAATGATTTTTTATGCTCACCTGAAGATGCAACATTTAAGTTGACCCTTGAGTCATTAGAAGAATCCTGACAAGTGCAGGTCATGGTGATGACCTGTGCATGTTTCGGTTCAACTTGGTAAATAAAGAAGTATGCTCAGGATTTAAAATGCTGAGCTCTCTGGTAGCTCCAATTTAAACACAACTGTTGACTTTTTTTTTTTTCTTTTTGAGAAAATGCTCGAAGGACTGACTAGGGAGGAACAATGTGCTCCTAGTCCTAATTTTGATTTTCAAAGTCAGCCACCATCTAAAAAGAAAATGTGAAGAAAGTCCAGTTTACAAAATTGTACTGGGCAGCTCAGGCGGAAGCTTTGAGTGTCAGGGCATAGACTGACAGGGGCTAGATGCCCTAAGCCGTCTAAGCCAGGATAATGAGTTTGCTGTTTCTTAATTTTGAAAGGAAGCTGCTGGTACATTCTGAGAAGAGGAATGCCATGATTTGATTTACATTTTGAAAGATCACCTCATTTGCCTTATGGAAATTATACTGCAGAAAGTCCTAAAGTTGGAGCATGAGATGAATTAGGAGGGTGTTTCTGAGAAGATGATCATGTCCCATATTGGACTAGGTTAGAAGAGGAGGGGGACAACCACCAGTCTCATATATAAGATGCCATCAGGTAGTGGCAAGAATACAGCCAGACCATTGCTATTTAGGACATCATTTTGTGGGATTTCAGGGAGCATTCTGAAGTCACAGGACCAGACCAATGATAGAACCTGTGAACAGCAGGCAGATACATAGAAAAGGAGAAGGGGGAGAATTACCCATGCTAGAAGAAATGTACCAATATGAATCGATACTGCCAAAACTTTCAGTTTACTTTGTTACATGGGGGAACAGAGAAGTAGAACAGTAGTTTAAAAATATGTAAAGATAAGGCAAAATGTTAAGACCACAGAACATTCTAAAACGTGAATGTAACAGTGGAGAGAATTCAGTAGAGAAACAGCATGAAAAAAGAGAGTGAGTGAAAGAGTCAAGTCTTTCAGAACACAAATGGGTATGTAGTATGGTAGTAGGGTCGGGCCCCATCGAGGGAACTAGGATGTTCTCTTCTTAGGGGAAGCAAAGGGGCCAGAACTACAGAGGGCAATTATCTCCAGCTCTGAGGAACACCCCTCTTGATTTTCAAGTTTATTGCATCATTCTACTTTATTTTTTATTTTGCTACTCTTTACTGCTTGTCGCAAGACAACCAGGAATCTACCTAGACATTGGCTAGAATGTATCCGCATTTGTTTATTGTCCTTTGTATCCAGGAACTGTAGGACCTGACATTCATGACACTGCACACAACTGCCCCGTGCCTGAACAGAATTCAGAACCCTGTGGATACTCTATTAAATGTTTTACTCTCTTTTTTTTCCAAAAAGTCTTTTCAGTAGGGATAGATATCAAGAATTAATTAATGTAGTCAGCTCTGTTTACAAAGTCAGTGACTACCTGGTCCTAATTAGTAGCCTTCTCAGGTATGTACCAAAACAATGTTTGCATCTCAACCTGTCATTTTATCAATTAGTATCAGCTACTCCCCACATTTCCTAAAAATCTTTTGGCTGAACTAATCAATGTATGTGTTTCCAAGGCAGAGGGAGACGCAGAGAGGAAATTTTAATTGGTTACCTCTTGAAAACAAGGCATGACAGGTAATTTTAGTGCTTAAAATATAGAAGGCAAAATATAAAAATCAAACAGTTTTATCAAAAATAGTGGAAGAAACTATCGACGTTTTGAACAATGATTATATATCACCATGACACAAGATGCATGTCTTATATAATGGAGAATTCTGGGTTTAGGAAAATCAAATTGACCTTTACTAAAAATAAGCACTTTTATTTACATAATACAATGAAATATGTTATTTACTAGGTTTGATCACTTTAGCCATGCATGTAGTCTTGGAAGAGTCTATGCTAACAAATAAAGAAGACATTGTATATTGAAGAAAAATGATGAACATCTGCTTCCAAGTCAAGTTTTAAACGAATAATATAAGAATGACTTTGTCATTGTTAGGAATGTTTCAGGTAACTGCAAATTATTGCATGGAGAGCTGCCTATGGATTGGATTTGGCCATACTGTTTAATTTTCATTTCAGAATGTCAACTTTACAAACCACATCCCAGGTCCCTTTCAATGAGGAGCCCAGAACACCTTTCATTTTCTTGTCTGGGTTCTCAGCTTCAAATTTAGTCTCACATAGCTGCTGTCAAAGCTTGAGAATTGGCATTTGGAAGAAATGGTCTGAGGGATATTTTAACCAATTATTTCTACAGAGTCTCTAAAGTTCTACTTCTCTAAGAGGGCAGGCAGCAAGCCACATAACTGAACTCTGTAATTCTGCTTGTCATACAACCACTATCATTGAAGTATAATTTAACATTTTATCTTCAAGTTCAGTTGTTAAGAAAGGGTTACAGAATGGTAGAGTTATAATCTATCATGGTATTCAGGAATCCTAAAAGATACAGCACACTAGCAAATTTTCTTAAAGATTGAAGTAGGTTTTTGTTTCTTTTCCTTACCCTTTCATTTCTTTCTTGATGAACTGTGCTTCCTCATAATAGATAATGTGAGTTGTGTTACCAACCTTTCCTTTGTGCACATCGCCTGCTAGAAGCATGGCATTGAGTTTAACATTCACTAACATTATTTTTTGTTATATAAAATGATGCTGGTAGGGCTGGAGGGATAGGTCAGAGTTAAAGAGCTTACCTCACAAGCTCAAGGTTCTGGATTCAATTCCCTAGCACCATATAAGCTGTGCATAGTGGTACACACCAGTAATTGTAGCACTTGGGAGGCTGAGGCAGGAGAGTTGCATTGAGTTTGAGGCTAGCCCGGGCTATATATTGAGTTCAGAACCAGCCTGGACTGCAGAGCGAGACCCTGCCTCAGAAATAAAATAAAATAATGCCGGGTCTAGAAGAGTAGCACTTCGATTAAAGCAGGATTCAATTCTTCAGGAACATATAACCTAGGTATGGTGATGTATACCGATAATCTCAGGACTGGGGATGCTGAGGCAGGAAGAATTCCGTAAATTCTAGGCCAGCCTAGGGAACATAGTCCAGGACCAGCCAGGACTTAGACATTTCACAATACAATTTATTCTCAAACAAGCATAGCATCAATTGAATCTGGCTTATTCATATTTTGCAATTTATGTTTTTCAATATAGGGTGTCAGTGTTTTTAAATACATTTTTGTTTTGGCTAAAAATGTATTAATTATCTCAAGTACATTAGAAACAAAGTAATAGTATCAATAATTAGACTACCACTGTGAATAATATTTTAATTTCAGGGACTGAGCAAAATTTTAGATTCAGGGGCTGGAGAAATGACACAGCAGTTAAAACACTTGCCTGGCAAGCTCAAGATGCTGAGTTCAATTCCCCAGCACCATGTAAGCCAGGTGTGACACACGCCTTTATTGCTACCACCGGGGAGGCTGAGGCAGGAAGATTGTCATGCATTCAATGCTGCCCTGGGCTACAAAATGAGTTCAGGGCCAGCCTGGACTACAGAGTGAGACCCTGTCTCGAAAAAAAAAGTTTTAGATTCATAAGATCTGAATCTTATTTGATCTTCCATTTATTAGTTGATCTTATCACCTTGGGTAACTGACTTAACTCTTGTTGCCTATTTATATAAAACAGATAAGGAAGAGTGCCTAAATACGTCTACTAGATATTTTAAAAAGATATTTGATACGAATTTCCTGGAATGCTCACATAGGAATCTCATTTCAGTAGTATCTCACATGCTCCTGAAACAGTGGGTTTTTTTTTTTTGTTGTTGTTGTTGTTGTTAAAAATGTGCTTTGACCTAAGTGTTTATCTTTGCTTATCAGTGATGACCTGAAGTAACATCATAATCTGATTAATTTGTAAATAATGTAATTTCTTTATCACTTCTGGAGGGTGGGAAGCTGGTAATCCATGGAGCAGCTGTTCAATATCTAGTGATGATTCAGCTCAAAACAGCACCTTTTCTGTGTGTCCCCGCATGAAGGAAGGGTCAGGGGACTGTTCTTGAGACTGTATTAAAAGCACATTTGACCTCAAGGAGGAGGATTCTATCTTTGCAATCTAGTGCCTCCCAATAGATGCCTCTCTCCAAGCATCCTCACATTGGGAATTAGGTTTCAAAACAATTCTTACAAGATAAGAGCAATCCACAACAATAATTTTTTTTCAGATTTTTTTTCCAGAAATATTTAATAAAAAATCGGTCATTTCTAAGACTCATGCACTACATGCCCACAAATAAAAAAGAATCCTAACAAAGTATAAAATGTACCATATGGGTATGATTTAAAGGAAAAAAATCTGTGGACACTGAGCAAATCAGGAAACTTCAACATTAAGCCACGTTCTTTCTTATGGACTATGATTAGGAGTCTGATTAGAAACCAAGGCAAAACTTAATATAAATGCTGAGCTATGTAGGTCCAAGGTCCTCAAAGGCATTCCAGTTTGAGATTCAGTTTTAGAACAAAGCACAACAAGTGTTAACAGAAGGAGTACACCAGATGATGAAAGAGGTAGTCTACAATTGCTCCAAGACGCTGCAAACCTCATAGAACAAATCTAGATTTTCTTTTTGTTATTTTTATGTAAACACTTGCTAAGAGTGGAATCAAAGATAAATAGAAGGCACCGCAGTTTTGCTCTAGTTTTTTTCTCAGACTTTAGGACTTGATTTTTTTCCTCTTTTTTAAACTAGCACAAATGAAAAGCTACTTCCAAAAACCCTAACAGTTGAAGAAAAGCATATCACTCGCATTCTAGTTATTTAAAAGCTATCTATACACAATTTAAATATCAGTGGTAAAAATACTAAATTTTAGAATTGTCATGGTCGCCTACCTAAAGAAAAAAGTTCCACTAATGCCTTTTATTCAGTTTGTAACCATACTAGTAGTGATGATGAAGCTTTTCAGATTTTTCAAGCTAGTGTCTTTTTAAAATCACGAAATGTCCTTAAATATTTTATCATTCAAAAATATAAGAAAAACTCCATTTTATTGTAGTTTTTATAATTATGATAATTGTACATTATATAGCTATATTTATATACCCATGACAAAAGAATCTTTTATCTTATTGCTTTACCAATATACATTTGAGGTACTTTGGCTTTAATGTATCCATTATTTTATTATTAGCTATGAAATAAAAACACTTCACATGATACTACTATAAGGACTTACTCTTAATGAGTAATTTTTGAATGTGAGCTTTGCACAGTGATTGGCAAGCATCCCCGGATGAAATTCATTAGTGTTATAGTGACAGAATTTTATCTCTTAGTATGCAAAATGAATGTGGTGCTTGCTTCCAATATCTCTTTTAAGCTATCTGAAAATTTGTTGGCATTTGGCAAAAAAATACTTTTGCATTAATTATTAGTACAGATGGACATATAAAATAAATATCATTTGATGAGTGCTTATAAGCTTAAACCCCATATTCGTGTAACTGAAATTCACATTAAAACAACCTTATTAGATACTGTCATTCTTTATATATTCTAGGTGAAGGTACAGAGACATTGAGGCACACGGAAACATCCAAATGGTCCAGTACCGTATCACATAACTTGCAATAAGGTTTCTTAACTAGAACCCATATCTTTCTAACTCAGAATGCGGTGCTCTAACGCTGTTAGCCTTTACACCTCCAAACGCACAGATGTATGCTGAAGATATGATACAGCTTAGTCCAAAGACCCCAGAGCGAGTGTTTGAAAACTTCGCAGTTCTTTAGTCTGTGCTACTGACTAGTTGGATATCTCTCTAGTTAGAAAGTAATTATCCCTCAAAAACTCACAACTCCAATGACTTAATTTTTTCTTTGCATAAAATTATGAAGTTAAAATGCAAGCTAACTTCCTATCTGATTTTAATTCTAATTCTCTATTCATCATATCATTGTTTCCTAAACAATTCCAGCTTGGAGAAAGAGAAATGGGCCTTAGTAACAGTCACCATAGCTTTTCTCTTGTTCTACATCTATGTTGGGAACTCCAGGTCCATATCCAGTCTTTAAATTCTGAAATATATATATATATATATATATATATATATATATATATATATATATATATATATATTTCTTAACATTTAAAGCAATACCTTACTTACATTCAAAAGCAAAACCCCTTGTCGAAAGTGGAATTGTTGATCATGTCTTTCTTCCTTATCTTGGCTTTATAGAGAATATAAACTTCAATGCTTCTGCCCAATTCCAAAACCACATAAAGGATACCTCCAGGAGCATGTTTCAGTACCAGCAACAGTACCTTTATGATTGTACCAAAGAAAGTGTAACGAAACACTTGTTTTTGTTTCCTGCATTATATTTGTAGCTATTTCTCCCTGAGTGTGGGTCAAATATGGACTATCTAGGGAACTAAAGAATAATCTGAATATATATATATATATATATATATATATATATATATATATATATATTGCTGTTAACCTAATCAAGTTTTCCTGTACTTGCATTGTATGTACATCTTCCTTTATTTAGAGAGAATTTTTATATCAAATACTCAGTTACTTCTGGCAAATAAATCCAAAGTCAGCTTGATGGGACAAGTAAAGTGTTTTTAGCCTTTCTGCATTACTGTTTAACATACATTCCCTCTCTTGAGGCAATTTTATAAACTAATTGTTGTTCTTCATCATATAACTATTACACTGTCAATTTAAAATGCTAATTTGCAGAAACACTGGCAAATGCATAATAACATGTATTTAAAGTCAGCCATCTGTCCTGGGGTCGTCCTGCTGAAATCAAAGCATACAAGTGCCTAATGGCTTGTCAACAATGACTCAACAAAATACAACTTCAGGGCAGTAAGTCATAACTTGATAATAACCCCTGTCTTCGGGGAGTAACACCTACTCCCCAAGATACCAAGCAGTTCACAAATCCACCTGAGAGTCAGCACAGAATTACCAAATGTCCATAGTCCACCCTCTCTGGGCATTCTTTCTAAAGTCTTTGTCCAAAGACAATAGAAATTTGAGGAATAATTGTTTAGTCCAGAAACCGAACAGAAGAAACAAATTTCAAGCACCAGCTGAAAAGAAAACATTTTTAAGGATCCCACTGTTCTCTTGAGAACAGCATATATAGGTACAAATGCTGATAGGCAAACAAACGCAGCTGCTAGCAAGAGGTTTTAAGTACCAAGAAGGGGATGGCAAACCTTCCACTTACATCATAAATTTAAACCTGTGATTCTCCCTACCTTCGAGGCAAACTTTAAAAGTCCCTGGTTCGCAGTGATATGTTGGAGAGACAGGCCATTTTGGAGAAGCTTCTCACTTGAAAATGACTGTGAGCTAACCTTTTTTCTGTTTACCACATAGTGTACTTTCCGTGACTTGGGCCCGCAGTGGGCAGACTGACTCATAATTAAATTGGTCTTTAATAGCCTGGGAATATTTTCATAACAAAAATACTGCAGTTCTTGTATCTTCTTCAGTTGATGATGAGAAGAAGCAAGACTGCCACAGCTCGATTAACGCATCTGCGGTGGTGAACTGCTAGAATGTGACCCAACAGAAGTGTGGCGTCGTAACTGTGGCATCGTAACATAGAAGTGACATAGCAGAAGGGTGAGCGGAAGCCTTTCTGTATCTAAAGCTTATTCACATAGCAGAACGCCATGCCATCTTACAGACTGTCTCCTTTAATTCCCTCATGAAGGAAATGAGGTGCAGCCAGGAGTTCCATAAAATATTAAATCAGACTATCAAAACATGGCAGAGCAGAGGTGCAGACCAAAAGCAACTCCAACACTCTGAGAGTTGCTAGTCTGAGCAACTTAGCAATTTGGAGAGACTTTGTCTCAAATAAGGAATAAAATGGCCCTGGGATCAGTTTTCCAGTACCAAACACACAGAGGAAAAAGTATAATAAATTGTATGGACAATAGATGTTATTCCACACTGATAACATTACTTGAAAATTATATCTATGCTAACATCGAATCAAAGGGCCGCCACATGAAGGAAAATTGTTACAATTAAAATAAAGACCATTTCAAAGAATATATGCAGATAAAGATAAACATCTGCATATATCAATACAATACAAGTATCTAATAAGACAATATAAACAGAAAATATGGCTAAATCAAGAAAAATATTAGCATGTTAAATGTGCCCTATTAAGAGCACATTAGCGTTCAGTTATCAAAGCTGAGAATATATAGAAATTATATATTATGTAGAAGTGAAAAACATTGGGGAAGTGAAGGTTGAGAAGGGGAATTCTGAGAGAAGGGGAATTCTGAGAATCAGAAGATTCTCAAGGTCACTGCTGTGTTTAAGGTGGCTGCTTAGTTCAAGATGATTGCTCATTTCATCGGGGCCAATGGTGTGAATTTACAATGTATAGTACTGATGGTGTCAACCAATTGTCACTGGAAAAGTAATTATAGTAAGCAAGCTACTCTATGGGTTGAGACATACCATTGACATAAGTCAATACGAGTGTACTAGGAAAGAATTATTGCTAAAACTAAGATTATGTAAGGAGATTTGGGGGAGGATTTATGTAAACAGAGATTTTCTCTAGGAGCAAGGACAATTTAATAACCTGATAGCCTAACAAATCTCGTGCAGGAGAAGGGACTACCAGTTTAATGCTAAAACTATAAATAAAAATCAAAGCATTAGCTGCTCATATTAGCTAAGATAGGAGGTGTGGTCATTTTTCTGGTTAGGAAAATGTTGGGTTTTTTATTTATGTTCAGATATAGCTTTGTGGTGATCCTGTTTTTGTTTGAACGTATCAAGGTCACTAAGCGGACTTATTTAATGTTGATGGTCTGTGAAATCAATCACCTTCAAAGGTATACCAGAGCTTCGCTGTGAATATCAGACCAGGTCCAAGATGTCAAGGGCTGTTTTCACTTTCTGAACTGAGTTTAGTTCAAAGCAAAGGCCCTGGATTTAATATCCAGTGTCAAGTGAGAAAGAGGAAAACAGAAAGAAAAGAAAGCAGACTCAGTCTGAGCTCATATTTTCATACAATTTAGATATTTCTACTTAGTATTTTCAACATATGTAATTTTTGTACTAAGAAGATAAGTACCACGTTTAATCTCTAGCTGAAAAATGAGACTGTTTATAGGAGAATAACGATTGTATTATTCTTCAAGAGGATTGTAAATATTTTTTATTGAAATTTAATATGATAGTATTTTTTAAAAAATAGGTTTTATTGAAATGTTTCTAGATTAAAGAGTTTTGTGGTGGAATTCAGAATAGGGTTATCTGAATTCTAAATTTCTTAGATAAAATACATTTAATTTTTAAAATGAAATATTACACAATAAAATAATAGTCTAAAATGAAGGCTCAAGATTTGATTCTGATTGAAGATTTATTTTCTGTGCTCCATTTCATGAAAAATAAATGTATATAAATGTATATCAGAGGTATTTACGATTTCTAAAGATAAAATGATCAATAGAAAAATACATCGAAATAAGGAAAGTGCAAATAGCAAACAGCTCACAATGTGTATTTCTGTAGTTGTAGATAAGTATTTTTACTTTCTTGTTGCATTTATATTTCTGCAATTCCAAGGTTGATGTTGGCTCAATCAGGTTTAAACAAAGCATATGATGTTTAAAATGGTCATGGTTTTTATTTTTTTTGTCACTGTCTTTCCATGGAATACTACTCAGTTGCAAACATTCTATATGCGTAATAATGCTACATAATTATATATAAAAATCTTATAGTGACTTTTAAAATTAGACATAATGTATTATATATAAAAAATTTAGTATTGAGATAACCCTATTCTCTAAAAGTATAAAAATCGATAGGGAGATAGCTGAAATTCATTATAATAACTGCCCACAACTTGATGAAATATAATTCATCAGATGTTTAAGGTGGTTATGAAATTGGGTAAAGTATACTGGATAAAATAATCCTGGTTCATGTTGTAAACCTCCTATAAAAGTCTTTCTATATTGTCCTACTATAAAGCCACATAGTAAGTTATGCAAGGATACAGATACAAATATAATTCAAATATTTAGCACTTATAATATGTAATCTCCTTCAAAACTCAAAAGCAAAACATTTCAAAGTAAAAAAAAAACCTGATTAAAAATAGGGAATAAGCCCAATTAGGCATTTCTTTAAAATAGAAGTACAAGCAGGCAGCAAGTATAAGAGAAAGCTCTTGACATCAGTAATCACCAGGGAAATGTAACTCAAACTCTAGTGGAGGTAACCCTGTACTCCAGTGCGCATGGCTACAAAAAACAAAGTACTGGAACGATGTGGAGAAAGTTTGTACTCTGTTGTGGGAAAGGAAAATTTACAGAGGTGATAAGTAACAGTGTGGATCTAACCATAAAATTACAATTTGATCAAGAAATCACACTCCTCAGTGTCGACCCAAGAGAAAGAGATGTGATATGTAAATAAAATTAAAATAAATAAATATTCTAATGAGTAAAGAAAGAACATGAAGTGAGAAATTTTAGGACACATCTTCATTCTGGTGTTCACGGTAGCACTATTTCAACAGCCAAGAATGATGAACATCCTAAATGATGAACAGATAAAGAGAATATAAATCTGATTCATGGACACAATGGAATATTATTCAGCTATACAAGCAATATCATCTATTGTTGGCGACAGCATACGTGGAACCAGAGATTTTCATGTTATGTGAAGTAAATCAGGCACTGAAAGACAAGTGCTACGTGATCTTATTCATAAGAAGAATTCAATAAAGATCACCACCTTCCAGTTGAAAGTAGAGTGGTAAGTTATTTACCAGAGGCTGAAAATATTAATAAGAAGAGATGAAGGAATGCCTACCAAATAGACATATGCAGTACTAAAATAGACATATGTAGTAACATAAAGCTCAGCGATATTAGAACACAAATGATAATTATAGGTAACAATTACCGACTGTGAATTCCAAAAAACTAAAAGAGAAGATTTTGAGAGACTTTTTGCCATAAAGAAATAATAAATGAGGATGTATCTTTTAACTGATTTAAATGCTATTTAATGTATAGGTGTATAAAATACATGATACCCGTTAATATATACAATTATATATATATATATATAGTAAAATATAAAATTATGTTAGGAATAAATTTTCTGTTACATACACATTTCTGTTATTTTTCTCAAACCACCTCTCTGTAAACAGTTTCCAATATTTTCTAGAAATAATTACTTTTCAAAAATGCAATGCTTGCAATTTTACCGAAATGATCAATTTAAGAAAAAAACAGGTGGAGGACAATTTTTTTCTTCTGAAATTCAGCTCAGGTACAAGTTGTCATTGTTGATATATTAAAAAGAAGTCAAGGTGGTCTGTTAAAATCTATTGTAGTAGACAGCTTCCCTAGTCATAGAACCATTAATGGATTTGTAAAATTTATCTAAGGATGGTAATTTAAAGTCAAGTGTCAAATATACCACTCTGTTCAGACCTTGAAGCAACCTTGCGACGTCTGAAATGCAAATATGGCCAGACCTGGTGACTAGTTCATTATGGTAGTTCCCAATCTCTAAAATACAGTCAATAGAAATTATCTATTAACCTTTTTTAAAAAGCCCTCCATAATTAATATCTGTAGATAAATGGTATTCACATTTTGACAAGGAGCACCAACACCAATAACTCTCCTACCAGACAGTTTTATGTCTCTTCTCTTTACTAATTATCATATTGGAAAGCTTTCAAGTAGTATCACTTATTAAGGTAGAACAGTTTTCTGATAAAGTTCTCGTAAATGTATTCTTATTTAAGGTGAATTCTAAGAAGGTGAGGTCAAATATAACAAAGCCAATTGTGTAAGTTCAACTCGTTACTCATAAGAAGCCCCTTCTTTGTAAAATAGACCTTTGAGGATAGAGATCTACTTATGGAAATTGTTTTCCATATAAATTATCATATCAAAAATCAAGTTTTATAGAGCCTAGTATGTTAACTGTTAAATATATTTAACTTGTGTAATATTCACTCAGAGGGCTGGAGGAATAACATGGAGATTAGAGCATTTGCATAGCAAGCACAAGGCCCCGCGTTCAATTCTTCCCCACCACGTAATGTGAACATGATGATGCACACCTATGATCCTAGGAGTTGGGAAGCTGAGGCAGGAGGATTGCTGTGAGTTTGAGTCCAGCCTGGGCTACTTTGTGAGCTCAAGACCAGCCAACGGTACAGAATAAGAATCAGTCTCAAAGAATAACAACAATAATAATATTTACTCCTGTCTAAAAGTCTTCAGGTGAATGATTTTTATAATCATACAAGTGATAGCTTGCAAAGACAGCACTGAGGTAAGATTAAAGCTAAAAAGGATAAAGTTTTATTGGTCATTTTTTTCAACCTGAGAAATAAAACAGATTCAAGGTATAAATAAGAATGGTACTTAATTTTGTTTAAAACTGAACTAGATTTGGTTTCTTTGTCTCTCCATAGCATTCATTCTTTCAACTTACCTCATATATATATATGTCTCAGTTATAATTTATAATGTTACCCTTTTGCCAACTCATCAATATATCAAATACAATTAATAATAAAAATTAGGTTTCAGAACATGTCATTCTTTTACCTCGATGTCATGTTATCATTCTATGTCAAAAATAAAATAAACATCCTAGATCTATTATATTAGTAAAGGACCAGTTCAGGTTTCCTGATGCCCGCTCGTCCCACCTACTGATAGGTTAGTCATCAGCAACCTATTGAGATACAGACATGTCTGACAACAGTATTAAACTCAGCCACTTAGGGACCATTTAATGGCGTGTTATAAAATGCTTCAGAATTTAATGAGACCATTTCTTATTTTTATTTCATCATAATGATATACTAGTAATTTATGTTCAATCATTAAAACAATTGCAATAGATTTAACCTGAAATTTCATGTCTGTCAAAATAGGAGTTGATTAAAAGGTTAAATTAGAAGAAATTGTTTCAAAAAATACAACTGAAATATGAACTATGTCATGATTCAGTGAGTGTTATGAGGGCTAACAGTATCATAAGTAGTTAAGTATGTTTAAATTTTTCTTTGTTCTTAAAATGATATAATTTCTGGGAAATATCAGAGAGGAATAATTTTATGTTGATTGAATGTGTAAAAATTCTTACAGAACTATTTTAGATAATTGTGAAAGAAATTCCATCCCTTTTAGAAGTACAGTTTTAGCTGCATTTCTTTAGTGCTCTTCATACACATACATAGAAATGTGTACCAAAATGTATATAAAAGGAAATAAAAATACAATATGATTGAATCGTAAGGAAAGTCTTTATGCATCTTTTACAATAGATGGTGATAGTTCGTTTATGAAATTACTAGAGTCAATCACATGTGTGTCACTTCTATGTCATTTAAGCTGATGGTTCTAGCTATTTTCAAAAAGGTGGGCAATTTGATGACTGAATCTTGGAGATCTTATAAGTTGAACATGGGAGACCAAACTGTGCATTTTCCATCTTTTACTATTTTATTTCTGCACAGGAAGGAAAACATGTCTAGCTTTTAAAGTGTTATATGCAGTTTATGATGACATCACATGATATATACATATCTCTGTGTCCTATTCTACTAAAACTAGGACAAGTAAACACAATTTAAGGAAGTGCAAAAACTGAGCTCAGTCACCATGTTAAGTATTATAAGGCAATATTTCTTTATAAATTATTGACAAGTCCCTAATATGTAAATATAAATTTGTTAAATGATGACAAAAAATGGTATGTTTCAAACTCTATCAGACACAATAGGGAACAAAAAAAAATCCTTCTTCCTGAGTGTTGAAAGCATAAGTCAGTTGATTTCAAGTTGGGAATCACCAATTAAAAACATATCCAAGTAGGCAGATGTGAGGAGGGAGCTCTCAGAGGGGTAACATGATGACTTGTGTGTGAGCGTTCCAGGAATACAGTAGCAAATAAATCTGTAGAATGAATAAAGGAGACATGCTTTCATAGTCATGAGTGCAGAAACTAGTTCACTGAGTTGAAAGAAGGAAGAATTTTGATTCTACGCTGAGATATGTACTTGCCCCGGCATTTGCTACCCTTAAGCCTCATTATACCCCTTGGTTCCCTAGCCTTTGGACTTGGGCTGAATTATCCACTGGTTTCCTGTTGCTACCTTGCAGAGAACAAATTATGATTTTTTTTGGATTTTTATTACCCCAGGAGCTACTCTCTGTCTCTCTCCCTCTCTCTTCCTCTTTCATTCCCATTCTCTCATCCCTTCCTCCATCTCTTTCTATGTTTATACTCACACACACAGAGACTCTCTCTCTCTCTCTCTCTCTCTCTCTCACTCATGTGCACACATACATGCACAAATTTATAATGTCTATTTCTCTGGATAATCTAAATAGTCATTAAATATTACAAGATTGATGACAGCATTATACAGAAATTTATAACTCCTTTTGTAATATAGTTTTCTTAGATGTTGGTATATACGTGTTGGTATAACAGTATTCCATGAACTTCAAGAGTCATATGACTTCTGAGTATGTAAATTTAGTAGGAACTTCGTAAAACATTAGAAATTTCACAGCATGGTTTGCAAAAGAATAGTCAATATGGTGTTGTACATAAGTTACAAAAACCTGAATTCAGTTCTCTAAATTTCAGAAAAAATTAAAAATGTAATTTTATTGGCATTTTCACAAACTGTAAAATGATGTCCTAAAAGCAGCATAAAGAAGATATGGAAAGAGTGTGTATGTGATTGTGTGTGTGTGTGTGTGTGTGTGTGTGCGTGTGTGTTTGTGTGTCTGTATAAAGCACACATATTCTTAATATAAATTTTATGCATATGTGCATTTATATGTACTCTATTTGAGTATATGCAGATAATATTTTAGATGACTGATTTCATAATTGATATAATTTATTTCATAAAATTTTAATGAAAATTAAAATGAAAACAAATTCATAATATGTGATTGTCACTTCTGCTCTCAGTTGATCAGCGTTAGTCTTCCAGAATCTTCAGGAGAGAACAGTAGTGGCATAACCAGAGAGACGTGTGAGCTTCTACTGCAAATGTTTAACACACTCCACATTTGGGAGGCAGGGAGGGATTGCCTTATGGACCATTAGCCTTTGAAGTTGAGATTTGTTAGAACACCAGTCAAGGTTTCTCTTTCAATACTTCCATAGGTACCACCCCATATCAGTCACCCAGACAATCTCTCACGTGGACCTGTGCCCTGCCTCCTCAAGGTCTTTCTTCTTTCCTCTCCCATTCATTTCACTCATAAAACAGAAACCCTATCTTGTTTCAACACTGTCATTATGTGTTTACTGCGCAGATAGCCCTTCAAACGATTTCCCATTTTTCTTATAAAATAATTGAAAATCTCCGCCAAGGCCAAAGACTAGAAATCAATAATGTTTTGTGTAAAAGGGCAGATAGTAATATTTTAGGTTTTGCAATCTATGTGATCGATGTCTCACCTACCTGACTCGGTCTTTGCTGAAAGAGAAAAGTAGCCACAGCAGACATGTAATCAAACAGGTATACGTTGCATTTCAATAAACTGTGTCCATAGGTTGTTAACAAAACCGCTTTGACTCATGTGTCTGAATTTGC